>LIAE01009702.1:167833-194374 GCA_002287525.1 Diploscapter pachys
CCACACTCCCGCAGCTACGTCTACTAAGAATTTGATCCACTGGATTCAGGTAATTTTTCAGAAATCGAAAATAAAATAAATAAATTCTAGCAAGTCGAAAACAAGCGCTTTCAAAAGTTCGACTATGGTCCACAAGGAAATACAATAGAGTATGGCCAGGTAAGAGTGTTAGAGAAACAGTAAGAAGACTAAGTTGTTTTTTTTTATTTATTTTGAATTGCATTTTAAATTTATTTGGATTTTTCTAAAATCACCTAATTTTTCACAAAAGAAGCTTATTTCACCTATTTTATCCCCTCTTTCACCCCCTTTCTTCGTCATGGCGGAATAGTCGAGTGGTAGTGCGTTAGCCTCGAATATTTGCTAGAAATAAGTTTGAAAAGGGAAATGATGAGAACACAATCCATTCTCCGAGGTGGTCGCCAATTGGATGGGGCGTGAGCCGAAGGGAGTGTGCCTCGGTGGGTCGAGTCTCAAGTTCTTTGGGACAAATGACCCACTTCCTCCCGAGTCCCGTCCAAATTGGGACACCAAAGCTGACACTTGGTACGGATCCCTTTCTTTATTGTAGTTTTTCAAATCTTATTCTTGAAAATCGTGACAGATTACAAGTCTGAAAATACACTAAAATAGATTTCAGGGAGAAAATTCATTACACGTTTGTTTTGCTGACTGCTATCCGATTGGTATTGTCAATGACTGATAACTTGAGACGAAACAAACGATGCACATAAATTTGAATATGCAAAATGTGCATTGCGTATTTACAAATAAATAGTCGTCAACCTCATTCTTTGAATATGAGAGTGTAAAGTCTGCTGCAAACTGCGTTAATTTCTGCATATTAAAAGTCTGTATCAGTTACTTCGTCCCAAGTAATCGGTCATTGACAATAATATGATGTTTGAAAGTAGTGATAATTTAGACCTCACCCCCAGTCTACAATCTGTCAAATATCAATACCCCGACTTTCCTCTACTGGAGTAAAGACGACGTTCTGGCTGATACCCAAGATATTAGGTTGGAAGTTTATATTAGTTTGTGAAAAAATGCAAATTTTAGGGAGACCATTTTCAACCAAATGAATAAAACTATCGCGGGCTCTTTCGAAATGCCTCATTACACTCATTTGGACTTTGTCTTCGGTCTACCGGCTACTGATGATATTTACAAAGTCGAATTAAAAAATAACTTCGAAATCAATAATTTTGAAATTCAGCCGATAATTTCGAGAATTTCTGTGGATGTTCTGAGAAGAAAGAAGCTGAAACACCATCTTCATCTATCTGAAATTGAAAACTAATTTTATTATCTTGTACAAAATAAATCAATTATCTAATTGTCTCATATTTTTTATTTAAAGTCGCTACATTGTAGCCTAGAAAGTAGCATGATAAGAAACAGAAAATAATAAGAGAATTGATTTTGGCAACTCTTGAACTATTTTCCGAATTTTATCAATTTTCTAAAACTTATTCAAAATGCAAAATATTTCGGTTGAAATTCAAGATTATATGATGGGAGCGATTTCTAAGGCTAAACAGGTAAATTTTGAATTTTCGCTAAAATAGAAACTGCATTTCTGTTAGTGGCACTTACCAAATAACCGAGGAAGTTACGAAACGGCGAAACCTATTCAAGTCAGGAAAACTGCTGTTATTGGAGGGGGTATTTTTCTATTTCTATCAGATAATTTTGAATCATTATTTTCAGGAACTATGGGTCGTGGAATAGCGATTTCACTATGTCGAGCTGGATATGATACCATGATCGTGGAATATGATCAAAAGGTAGGAAAATCAAATCTTATACTATCTTATGTTTCAGCGGAGATATTCCTGGCAATTTTTTTTTACAAATCTACATGAGGAGGAAGGTCGAAATAAAATTTGACTTTCAGGGCCTGGATGCCTGCAAGCGAGAACTCGATTTGACCTACAAGCGAGAAATGAAGCTCAAACGAATGCAACAGGGCGATGTCGACAAACTAATCAATGGAATGAAATTCACGCTGAATCTGGAAGATACAAGGGATTGTGATTTGGTATTACATTTTTTCAGTATTTTTTTATTTGAAGTTGCAGATCGTTGAAGCTGTTTTCGAAGAGATGGCCATCAAAAAGGAGTTGTTCAAGAAGTTGGACAAAATCGTAAAACCCGATGCAACTTTAGCTTCGAATACCTCAACTTTGGATTTCGACGAAGTAAAAATCTATGGAAACTAATAGGAATTAGAAGGACTTCATTTTACATAAGCAATTGACTGATCTGAAACTCCATCATAATGCCTATTTGGTGATGACTTACCAAAAATAAAGGTTTTTTTTTTGATAAATTGCTTCAAGTTTCCAGATGAGCTCCGTCCTCTCAGATCGAACTCGCCTCGTCGGGATGCATTTCTTCAATCCTCCTCACGTTATCAAAGTCGTCGAGATCGTATTTGGATCGTATACTTCTGCCCAAGCTGTGGCAACTGCGTTCGCTACTTGCGATGCTATGAAGAAGGTCAATTTTCATTGAATAAGTTTCCGAAAACCTTCCTAAAATTTCTATATCTATACGGCATTACTTCATACGATTTTAAAAAATCTATTTTATTTATTGTAAAGCTCTAAAATAGATAGAGGTTGTTCTAAATCTAACTTCTAAGTTTAAGTTCGCCGTCCTAGTCGGCAACTGTCCATTCTTCGTGTTCAATCGACTGCTCTTCGTCTATTTGGCTCAAGCGCACAAACTACTCTATCAGTACGGAATCATGCCGAAGCACGTCGACGCTATCGTCGTTTCGTATGGATTCTTGATGGGACCGCTGACGATGAATGATATGAATGGTTGGGGGATTTTTCTTCTAATCTCATGAAAATTTGTCAAATTTGTCATTCTTTGTGAATTTTTACTTCTTCTGCAAGCCATCTAAATTCATCAATTATCTAATTGGGATCAATTTGATTGGATACAAATTATCCTATTTTTTAAAAAATAGTTTTTTTTTTCATATCGAAGGTGAATTTGCTGAAGAGCTTTCAAAATCCTCGAATTGATTTGAACAATCTGAGCCGACTATTCTCAGGCCACGACGTCGGCGAGAAGTTGAAGAAGGAGTGGAGCATCGAGAGTAACCCGATCGAGAAGGAACTCTACAAAAGAAAGCGATACGGTCGGAAGAACGGGAAGGGCTTCTATCGGTACGATCCGAAGACGCAGAAAAAGGAGGATGATCCGGAAATAGAGGGCATCATCGAGAGACTCGCTTCTCAGACTCACGTCAACATGCAACTTTACTCGGATAGTGTGGGTTTTAATTTCATGAACTGCAGTGGTCGGATCTACGAAAGACCTGGAGCTTTCTCAATCTCTCCTAGTGAGGGCTCTCTTTTCAAAATTTGTGAGTGAGGCTCACATTCTGAGAGCGTTTCTTGGATTTCGTAAATCCAATCACAGAGGGATGAATCTAAAAGTGCCGGGTATATCAAGTATACAAAAAAAAATAAAAGGAAACGTATTTCTTATCCAGTTCTGTGAATTTGATATTATGAGATGAGATACGGTTTACTTTCCTAAGTTATCAAAATTTAATTCCAGGACATGATCGAATTTTTGTTCTATCCTTTGGTCAACGAAGGGTTCTTGTGCGTTGAAGAGGGCATCATCGAGGATGAATCACTTGTTGATTTGATGTTGTGAGTTAAGGATGAGTCTTACATACGTCAATCTTGAATTTGCAGCATTTTTGGCTTCGGATGGCCACCTGCCACAGGAGGCCCGATGAGATGGGGCAGGAAGAAAGGTTTGAGGAGAATCGCTGGAAGAGTTGCGCATTGGCATATTTTAGGTAACAAACTTGTATTTATTTACTCTTCCAATACAAATATGACTAAATCATGTATTAAAATTTTAGAACCCGAAAGGAGAGAATACAAAATTTCAAAGACGCTGGAGAAGATCTTCAGACAACCTTATTTAGCGAATCTTTAGAAAAGTATTATTTTTTCGCGATTCAGTACGATAATGGATTCAATAAATTTATTAGTCTCAAATTACTTTCACACGCATCTGGTGACCTCTTAGATTTGTGGAACTGTAATTCGTCTCATTTCGAATGTTACTCATCCTTCGAACCATACTCTTCTCAATTATTTGACATTGAACGAAGACAAAGGAAGGAGGCTTATCCCTAATGGTTTTCTCTCATTTATTCTTTAGGCTATAAAAGTTGATATTATTTCAACTCATCTCATCGACTATTCTTGACCATCATTCGGAATTCCCTTTTGATTTTCGATTTCCCTTTAAATTGACTCTGAAAAATCGTCTAGAAAACGACATGACATTTTCCGACCAGTAGTTGTGCTCTTTCGTGGAACTACTCTTAATGAAAATTAGCTCTAAAGTCAAGTCAAGCATAATGCACTACTCCAAGCTTTCTTGTACCACTATGCATTGTGTTTCCGTATACTGTCTGTTCAATAAAATAAACTCAAATTTTTTTTCAATACTTTATTACTACTAGTCTGGACTTTTCGTCGTACGTAATAATTAAGTTTATCGCTATAATTACTGAGACTACTGAGATTCTTTGTGTCAATAAAGTTAGGGTTTTGGAACTCGGCTGGAAATATCCGCTTATTTTCCAACGGCGTAGCCTCCTCCCTGTGGCTGGGCGTAGCCTCCTCCTTGTGGCTGGGCGTAGCCGATTGGTGCTGGTGGGGCTGAAATTTTTATTTAATTCAATTTTTAAAAAAGTCTATTTGAAAACTACAAAACATCAAGACATGAGGGAAAAGGCGAAATATGACAGGGTCAGGAGGTAAATAATTCTTGTGTATCTACGGTGATTTTTGACACAAATGTGGCGATTTTAGCAAAGTTTAGGAATCAACCCCCGTAAATTTAGTTACAAGTCTCATAGGCTCAGAGTTATTCCCATGCATTCTTGCGATATGCAATGTATCATGATGTCTCGAGTTTCCCAATTGCCTAAATATCTAAATGCTTACGTGGAGCAGCGTATCCGCCGCCGCCGCCTCCTGAAGATTTCATATTTAAATAAATTTAAAGTGATTCTGGATATTTGAAACTAACCGCCGCAGCCTCCTCCGCATGGAGCTAAAGATAAAATATAATTATTTTCGAATATTTGAAGCTATTCTTGCAACATACCTGGGGGCGGGGGAGCTCCGCATCCTCCACCACAGCTTGGCATTGGTGGCGGGCTAAAATTAGATCATTAGATCGTGCATTTAGATTTTTTAAACCTCTTGGAACATTCATCAGACTCATCAATCAAAAAATGTGAAAATTTGCGATTTTTCTTTAATGTTTTTTTTTCAAGGCGATGACTGATGAACATTTTGAATATCCCAGGAAGCACGAGTTTTCTTGTGCAATGAACTAGTTTGCTTGATTAGTTCGAAATCACTCAGAAACTAATTGATAGAAGGGAAAGGAAATGAACGTTGAAGTTAAACTGAATGAGGATTAGTGTGAAGTGAAAGATTTCAGAAAGACAGGATCGGATAGTCGAACGTAATCTCATGCAGAATATAAAATGAAGACTCGCCATGGGGGTGGGCAGGGAGCTGAAATTTGAATATTATCATTTATAAAATTATTGGAATCTTGAATAAATCAACCATAAATCGATCTACGGGTGAATAATAAACTTGAGGCAAAAATGGGCTTGAAGTGATAAATGCAATGTTCCTATTCCTAGTCATGCATTTATGGAACCTTCGCATGATGCTTTATTCTCATAAGCATTCTCCTGCTTTAACATTGGTAAACTTTTCAAAAATCAATACTATTTCTATGTTGAACTGTCATAAAGTTTATCAAATTTCGAGTAGGTTCGAATTACAGACAAATCAACTTACGTGGTGGTGGGGCACCGCATCCGCAGCCTCCTCCTCCTCCGAAAGAAGGAAGAGCCAACGATGGCAGGGACAATCCTCCTCCGCCGCATCCGCAGGGTGGGGGTGGAGGCGGACTGGAAATTAATTTACAATTTAAAAATTGTTTTATTGGATTATTCAAAAACTCTCGGTTATCCGAAACTGAGCGTGATTATTTTGGAATTGAAAAAATGGAATGCTGCCTGAATGTTTTTGAGCCAAAGAATTAGGGCGAACAAAGGTAAGATGCGCATTTTTGTAAGCTATGTGATATCGTTTGGCTAGGAAGAAGAATATCATGCTGAAACCAAAAATTGAGTGCGGAAATTAAACCATTGGAGCCTAGGAAACTAAATTGAATTCGAAATTTCGTAAAAGAAGACTCGCCATGGCATAGGAGGCGGGCACGGGGGTGGACATGCTTCAAATATCGCATTTTGAAGTGTTCAAAAGAAGAAGATTAGCAATATATTGGGGGGTTTTTTTCTCAAAATTATCCAAAACTTGACACTCATTTTTCTCGCATTATTTGAGTCCAATATATTGCAAATCGCAAATGATTCTGAACAACTTACGTGGGGGACAGGGTGGGGGGCGAAAAATCATATCATAATTTATGAATAAAGGATATATATTTTTTAATTGTGATAAAATTGATGCTGAATAGACTTTACAATTCTTATAATCAAATTAAATGACGACTTTTTTAAAATTTGATGAGCAGGATTGTTTTTACTATTCCGAAATTTACTTACCAGGGTGGTGGACCTGCAATTATTATTTTATTTTCAAAAATAGTTTTAAAAATGATTACAGCATGGATTCATGCAGCACTGAGCAGCAGCAGCCAAAACTGCGGCGAGGATCACGTATTTCATGATGATCTAAAATGGGAGTAATTAGAAAATAAAAAAACGCTGAAAATCAATTCGAAAATCGGAATAACGAGCAATGAAGAAGTAAAGCTAGTGGCTGCAATTGAAATTATGATTGAAAAATGAAGAAATGCGAAATAGAGCTAGCGATTGAAACGTAATGAAGAGTAATTAACGAGTACAAATGAATAAAATCAAATGGCTTCGAAGGTAAATCCGAGAAAAGTAGATGTTATTTTCGCATTCAGCTGGCGTCCTCAAACGGTCCATTGGCATTTGATCCCCTCCCTCCCACTGTCTGTCTCGTTTATATATGCGACATGTAAAACCGGTGCCATGCAGGCTTTTACGCTAGGACATAGTCAGGTGAAAACGACTTTCGGGACGCTCAACGAGGCGCCCATTGCCCTCTTCGACTCCACCCACCTGTTGCCAAGAAGCTTATGCCAAGACGTCCTTCGCTATATTTCTCTAAATCTCGGTTTCTTAAATCTCTCAGAATTCAGCTATCTTTAGCATATCTCTAGATTTCTATCTTCCCTCAAAATTGCCTTACCTTTTCGAGAATCCTCGGCATCTCAAATCTCTTAGACGAAAGTTAGCTTCTCTAAATTTTCTGGTTTTTGATGTAAGACTTCTTTATTGATGCCAATCTCTTAACTCCCCAAAGAATTATTCATTCTTCTCTTGTGATTCTTTGGTGTTTTTCAGTATCTTTTCCAAGACCTAGATGATTTTTGCCATTGTGCAATGATTCTCTTTGTCGTGTCATGATTTTCTGACTTGATTTTGTCTCTCGATAATTCTGCAGACGTACGTCTGTTACACTGTAAGCGTAGGTGATCCTTTCTTGATCCAATCGCTCTGATTACGTCAATTTACAAACCCCTTTTCATTTCAGTGTACTATTTCCAGACCGTCTTTTTCTCAATCTTTACTGTATTAATCGCCTACTTTGTCCTTGGTTTCTCAATTCAATTAATCAAGTTTGCGATGCGCATTTGCATCACATTGCCAATAAATTATGCAAGAGATTTATGAGGGATACTGAGTGAAGCTGAAGTAATTGGATGTGGAGTATCCAAGCTTTATGATTGGAGTGACCGAGAACATGGGCAATAGATATTATGAATACCAGTTGAAAGATCATAGAAAAATCTCGAAAATATTAAATTCGTGGAAAACCATCTTTTAGACTAAAGAAATGTTTCCAACTTCATTTTCGATGAATGAAACTTCTTTTATGTCTAGATACCATTACTTGTCATGGGTAACTTCCATACTATTTTGTAACACTGTGGATGACACAAGGATGAATATTCATTCACATTTTAGTTTTTATGTAATCTTCTGATTCACATCCATTTTCACTATTTTCACTTATCATATAAAGCAATGTTTGACAGCTTAGGCACTGATTTGATCAGATATTTTTAGTTCGCAAACATTCATTGGCAAGATGTCCGTCTGGGCAGCAGCGAAAGCGAACGGTTCATGGTCACTTCGCATGGGAAAAAGGTGGTGACTAACTGGATCTGATCGTCGCCCATAAAAGACTTTCAAATGAAAATGTGCTAAACTATTTAGTTATTTTATTCGCCTCATTTTTTCCAATTAAATAGTTCTTGAGGAAACAGATATGAAATTCCCTTGAGCAGGGATGCTCACAGGGAATGTACAAGTGCAGATTTTTCTCTCAACTATGGAAAAATACAGGTGAAAGGTACGAAAATTTTGGATTTAATAGATTAGATTCTGATGTGATTTTGCGGTACCTATGGACATCCCTGAATTTGAGATTAGAAAGGAGCTTTTGCGATTCACAGCCATTCTTCACTTACTCACTTGTAATCCACACCAGTTTCCGTAAAAGATTTTCTTCTTTATGTCAGAGACTGAGTATCAATTGCAAATGGGTGTTTGTAAAGTGAGTGTAAATCACGATTTTCTGAGAAAAATGTTGGCCAAGGTGGTTAGGCATTTGGAAAAAGTCGGATTTGTAATCACGTCTCGTTGATGATTTACCAATGGATCTGATCGTTCTTAGTAGTGGCACTTCTTCTGGTCACCTTTTCAATGTTTTGATTCACGCTCTACCACTTCATTTCATTTTAATTTGATCTTTATGCATCTGCAGGTATATTTTTCACCGGTGTTCCATTTGGGACTAGCAATCCTCGAATCGTTGACATTTTGTTTTTCAAAACGTTTATCGTTTTTTCTCATTCCGCAGCGCGTATTCTAAAAGGGAAAATAAACTGGAAAAATTCCTTACGCGGAGGGTGATACGTGAAGATCGGGATGTTTTCGCTTTGTGATAACACTAGCGAATTTTCGTTTTCTGAATGGGAAATGACAGGTAGACGACAACGTGTTGGACGTGTCAAAAGCGTAGAAAGGCACGACGGCACGCATGTCAGCTGCCAAACACATTTGCAAAAGGAAATCTGGGAGAGCGAAAGGGATTAACCTGCAAAATTAACGCGAAAGTGATGGGATTATAATTAGGTGAAAGTCAAAAGGATAATTTTGAGGAATCGGAAAATTGACTTCATGTAATATTCTCCCAATTTGGATTGGGAAAAACCTTGGAATGAAGATTAGGAGAATTTTACAGCCAGAAGTATTTTTAAAATATAATAACATCATTCATGAACGAATGTAATAAAAGTAACACATTCCAATCCGTTCTCAACTCGTAGTAACCTTCTGCACTTCAGTTACAAAGGAACACACCACATTTGACGAGAAATGTTTCACAGCTTGATCTCGAAAAGATTCGATGGTTTAGAATTGATCAAGAAAGCATGTTCAAAACAAAGAATTGAAAGCAAAACACAAAAAGAATGGAAATGTATGAAGTAAGAACCGGAATTGGTTTATCTTATGCATGTTCAGCAAAGTTAAAAGTTAGACATTGGAAAAAAACCTTCTTCTTGATAATTTGGAAAAACTCTACAGAAATCGCTAGGAGCCAATTTTGAAAGTTCGGTTCAATAGTCAGAAAATTTAGCAATAATTTGCCAGATCCTTGCAAATCCACAAGTCTTCAAAGATAACAATCAGTTTCAAAGCGTACGCGTGGCAATCTTATTCACACATCCAGCTGGATCAATTTTTCCTAAATCCAGATGAACGCTTTGAATCGACTGGCCGGTCTAGTTGTCATTATCGATTTCTTTCTGATCGCAGTGCATTCTTCGATTCATTCTCCAGTAAACTCGTATCCATATTCGGCATATTCAGGCTATGAATTAGGAAATGGAGGTCGAGGTTGTGGATGTAGCGGGTTTGTTTTTGGATTTTATAAGCTTAAGTGAACTCGTGGGATCCTCTTTCCAATTCATCCATTCTCATGCGGCCATATAATTAGCCTATCCAAGATCTTTCCGGACGATATTAACATTTTACGACTTCTCGTTACATGTTACGTTTCTTCTCAATTATGCGTGTCCAAGTTTATTGCATTTGCAATTACGATTCTCTACAAACAAATCTGATTCCCCAAATCCATGCGGGAGACGTTGGGAATTTGAAAGTCTGAAACTCTAATAAGGATCCAAAGTCATAATTTATTACTGGAGTCAAAATTTGACTCTAAAACCATAGATCTCGTAAAATTTCAGGAAGGTGAATCGTCTCTGCGTTCCCTGTCCGAAACCTAGAGTTGCTGCACCGCCGTTTCTGACTCCTCCGCCTCCACCCGAGCCCTGTCCTCAACCTCCATGCAACAATAATTGTTTGGGTAGTTTTGGGGGTAATGGACCTTCTTGCGGGTTCAATGGAAGAATATAAATTATTTTATTTGAAACTCTAAACTAGTCTGAAGCTTTTCGTAGTCCAAGTAATCTATACCCAATTTCTCTGCCAAATCACAAGTCTTTGTCCAGGAATTGGTTTGCAAATAAAATGTTGATGTAAAATACAAACAAACAAAAAACTGATTTTTGACGAACCAAAGTAAGAATACGACTTAATCTCGATATGAGAATAAAGAAGCTGCAAAAAGCAATACACAGTCTCGCCAAATTAGCCAAATAAATGTGTGTAAGTGGTGATAAATAAAGGGCGAAGATACGCATCTGCAAACAAGCAAATCGTGTTTGCAATGTCTCAAGGACAGTCTAGTCTTTATTCAGAATCTCATTCAGTAATGCATGTCGGAATTAATCGGCGATTCACAGTCATCTCACCTGCATACAGAGACAAAGAAGTACAGTCTGGAAACTTCTATTCAAACGCGATATTGTGAGAACATCTTCTCTGGTTTACAACTTTAGGTACTTTATGGTTCGGAATTTTATTATGTCATGACAAAGCAATGCATCCCCAATATGGCCTTTGTTTATGATGTAACGGATTTATCTTCATCTTGATCTGAAAATGTAATATCAGCAAGTTTGATTGTAAAAACATTGGTCTTTCATAGATTCAATGCTATAATTGGGGAAATTAGCCATCGGAAATGCAAATATTCCGATACGCGCATGCATAAAGTGAATAATGCAGGAAACTTCATCATTAGCTTATTTGGGACTTAGGTAATGGAAGTTGGAGGTTATAGGAGTTTCCTTGTAAGAAGGAATTATGAATGAAGAAGTTTCGAGGGGCTAATCATATGTCTCATGAACTGAAAGTTGCAAATGCCTAATAAATCAAAGAAATCTTCCAGATCAAAACAAGAACTTATGATTTTTTTAAAGAAGCACATGAGACTGATGGATTTAGTTGATGATTTTTCATCGAGTCAAAATTCTATGAACGAACGTAATGAAGATGTACGGTCGAAAAAAGAAATTTATTGCTCATCCATGAAAATACCAATTATTCTTGAGCCATGAGATGTTCTTCTTCGAAAATATGCCAGGGTATCCTTGACTGACGATTTTGCATCATCATCCTCATTCAATATCTTTTACAAGTTAGTCCGATAAAATCTCGATCGATCCCTCTATCAGTTGTGCAATCTCATCACTTCGCCATAACAGCTTCATTCACTTTCTCTCACTAATCTTCTCTTCTCACCTTTTCTTCCATCTGCGTAATATCCTCTCAAGCTTTACGTTTTATTTGCGAAACTTGTCGCATATTCTCTCTTCATTATGGCTTTTTTACGATCTTGCTTCTCTTACAATCGCTTGATATTTCATGTTTTTCAGACCTTCAGACGTTTCAGACGACTATTCTCGCTGCTTGCAGCTTAATGGCAAGGTGTACGACCTTGCCGTTTGGGAAATGTCTCTGGCAAATCACCTCGAATCGTAAGTCTGGGAGAAAAAACGGAAAACACCCGAAGAGATCCGATAAAGCGACAGTTACAATCTTCCAATGCATTTGCATCTGCAGTTCGCATAAGCGGGGGACTGATTTTTTATTTGTGAGAAAAATGGAAATTTTTGCGAAGTTCACCAGAGATGTGAACAACCTTGACAAAAAGTGACTAGTGACATCACGAGGTTGTAAGGTCGCATTTTTAGTTATCCTCTAGACCAGGTGATAAGCTTCTCTTCTGTAAGCGGGTGTTTGACGGATGAAAAATTTTACAGCTAGCCAAATCCGGTTAAATTTTCTGTCAGAACTTAATCTAGCGGAAAAATGGTATGCCAATGAATCATCGTCATTTTGTGGTAAACAATACTACTGAGAGATCAAAAATCTTCTTTAATTAACAACAACTTGAAAGTGTAAAATAAAGCTCTAAGTCTGGGTAACTTGGAAAGTAGCAACGGTATTAATTCAGTGACACATGAAACAGTTGAGGAAGAGAGAATGTGACTCTATCCTACACTATTACGTATGCTACCACGTTACTACTGTCACTACTCTTTCAGATCACTCTGAATGTGTTTATGCATACACGTCTAACGAAAATTGAATTTATTAACGGCACTAGGGAACAACGAAATATGTACTATCATCAGTAATGTACAGACAGTCGTCGAGGTATCAACGATTTGGTAAAGCTTCTCTGGTCGAACGTAGAGGAGTTTATTTCTTTCCGGCGTAGTTTCCTGAAATATTTTTGCTCATTTTTAAATCTCATATTCGAGACAAATTTTATGAAATAATTTAGAAGATTTGGGAAGGCATTTTTATTTGAAATGTAAATTTGTGAAAAGATACCTCCGGGGGCTGGTCCCTGCTGGTAGCCTCCTGGGGCGGGTCCTGGAGCTGGTCCCGGAGCGGGTCCCTGTTGGTATCCTCCTGGAGCGGGTCCTGGGGCTGGTCCTGGCTGGTAGCTAGGGGCTGGTGCTGGCAGAGCTGAAAAGTCAATCTTTAGAAAGCTGATTTGAATAAATTATTTTTGAGCCAGTCCTGTGTGTTAATTTGCTTGAAGGACGCTAGACTTTTGACAATCGGTTACTTGTACGGAATGTCTAATGGATTCAATAATTTGTAATCGACTTTTAATAATTCAACGAAAAATCATACGAGCTGGGGCTGGTGCAGGTCCGGCATATCCGCCTAAATTTGTCACAATAAATCTAGCACTTAATATGGGTCATTTTTATCTTGTCGAAAAAAAATGTTTTTTGAGAAATTTTTCGAATTGTTTTAAATTTCATAGGATTAAACAAGCGAAATACTTACCGCCACCGCCTCCGACAGGTCCAGCGTATCCACCTGAATCCGTAGCGATTATCGTTCGTACTCAATGTGAAAAATTTCCACTTGACGAGATATCGAAATTTTTCTCTCGAAAATTTCGACTCATCTCTTCTTCCAGAGGATTAAAAAAATGAATTGCTTACCGCCGCCACCTGAAATGATTAAAATTAGGACTTTAAAATTGTTTTGATTTAAATTTCAAAATTTGTTAGAATTTTATACAAATTTTTAAATAAAATATCTACGGAAAATCGGGGAAATTCTTACCGCCTCCTCCGGCATATCCTCCGGCTCCAGCTCCAGCGTATCCTGAATCCGCGACACTTATCACTCGTACTTGACTTCATTCATCTTCGTTCAGATGAGAAATCGAGTATTTCAAAGAAAACATTCTCGATTCATCTCTTCTTCCAGAGGATTCAAAAATGAATTGCTTACCACCGCCGCCACCTGAAATTATTAAAATTAAGGTTTTTAATCGATTTGATTTTAATTTCGAAATTCGTTAGAATTTTATACAAATGTTGAAATAAAATATCTACGGAAGATCGGGGAAATTCTTACCGCCGCCTCCGGCATATCCTCCGGCTCCAGCTCCAGCGTATCCTGAATCCGCGACACTTATCACTCGTACTTGATTTCATTCATCTTCGTTCAGATGAGGAATCGAGAATTTCAAAGAAGGCATTCTCGATTTTTCTCATCCTCTCGAAGATTCAATAGAACGAATCGCTTACCGCCGCCGCCTCCTCCGCCGAATCCTCCGGCTCCTAAAACGGACAAATTTATTATTGGGAGTCCAGGGTTTTGGATTTTAATAGGAGATTTCAAAACTCATTTGGAATAAACCCATTCGTCTTCTTAGAAAGTCAACTGACTTTTGAGACTAGAATTTGTCGATAAAGATAAGAACTGGCAATATTTTTCTTTGTCGCCATCGAATGCAGTGATATTTCCAGGAAGACCATATTTTCAAGCTTCGACATTATTTATTTTTAAAAAATTACCAGCATATCCGCCGCTAGGTGGGGGTGGAGGTGGGGGTGCTGAAAAATTCGAATATGTTTCATTTTAAACCATGAATCGTCAATTTTCTCGATTTGAGATTTGAGGAACAATCAATCGCTTTTGTAAGAAAACTGACGATTGAATTAAAAATTTTCATGAGATGTTCAAGAAACTCATTTTTGTGTGCAGAATTTGAATACGAATTTAAAAAAAAAATTCGCCAGAATATGCTAATTTTTTGAACAACTCGTAACTCATCTTTATGAGAAAAGAAAACAACTAAATTTTTAGTTAGAAACAGGGGAAATAAAGAGTTTTCGAAATGCAAGAGGTTATTCTGAAAAGCTGGATAGGAAAGTTTTTGTGCAGTGGTGGAGGAGCTATAGGAATTTCACCGATACATTTCTCATCGTCAAAACACGCGATAGAGATACTTACGTGGTGGTGGTGCTAAAATTTTTGCATTATTTTTTGAAACTTTTTCGAACTTTTGGGAGATTATTTCTGGAGATCATTAGGAACTTTTGGAATTTGCAGAGCAAATCTCCCAAATTGAGTTCTTTAGGTTTTAACTCAAAGAACTAAGGATATTCTAATGTTAACTACTGAGCTTAAAGAACCGAAACTGCAAAATTGGCAAAATGTTAGTCGCAAAACGAAGAAGCGCAATAATTCAAATCCTTACGTGGAGCGTAGGATTGGACTGGAGCGGCATAGCTAGCTAAAATATTTCAATTTTTATGGTTCCGAAGTTTCGAAGATTCTGTGCATGAAATTTCGGTCATTTTCTGACTAGTAAGGTTATTTTCAACGTAGCTTTTCTGAGAAATTTCACGCTACATACTATCTTCGTATTCTTGATAATGCATTCCCATTTTAGTTGAGGAAAAATTTTGAAAATTTCTGTTATTTTCCCGCTTTTTGTATCCAGATAGAAATTGCGTAAATATTAATAGCGACAACGACACGACACACGAATCCCGATATAGGAAAAAACCGCAATATGAATAGTCCTAAGTTAAGTTTATCAGGCTATTTGAAGGACACAGAGTTTGCAAATGCTGCCGAGTCTGATGGGCGTGATCAATCTTTCCTCTACAGTCTCTTCTGTAGCTCTCATCCCTCGTTATTTTCTCCCTTTAAAAAGGGGACAAATAGCTGGCGGTAAGAAGAGAAGCTGGAAAATTATCAACTTCCAAATTTCCGAACTTGCCAAATTTATGGGAAAACGAGAATTTTGAGCTTCTTTCACAGATAGATAACGTCCATCAAACTTTGCAACATTTGCAGAAACTTCGCATTTCTTCAAGGCCTCGATAAATCCCAGTAAATCCCGAAGAAGATCAAGCTAATGATTTATTTAAATACTGACATCCTCCGAAGCCTCCGCCTCCTCCGCCGAATCCTCCAGCGGTAGCGTAGCCTCCAGCTATAATATTCAAATCAACTTCAATTTTTAACTCTGATATTCTAGCGAAATTCCCAGAAAGACCAAACGTTAGTGAAGAAAATCGTTGTCGAAAGATTGTTATTTCCCGTTTTTGGTACCGAATTATGAGAAATACGCACTTTCTCTCGTCAAAGAATGAAAGCCTTGGCATGATGATATTGCTCAGAGAAAATCATTTTCTAGAGAAGCCCAGTTTGAGCTAATTACTCATAAAAAGAATATGAGGCATTTGCCGAGTAGAAACATTAAAAGGAGAAGAAAAATCTGCAGAAATGTCGAAAAAGCTTCGCCTTTGTTTTATGAAAATGATACTCCATCCATAACTACGTCATGCCAAGATCATCGCGGCTGAAATGGAATTCTCTCGCATCGAAATTCCCAAAGGCCCGAAATTGTAATGTAAACTCGAAAATCTCTAGATTTTCGACAAAAATCCCAATAAACCCGAAATTCGAGGCTATGATTTCATCAAATCTCACATCCACCATAATTTCCTCCGCCGGAATAACCTCCGAACGAGGGAGCCGCAGCGTACCCTCCTCCAATTGCTAGAATTTCAGGCTGAGTGTTTCAGCGTACACATTGGACAATATTCCATTAATTATGAAAAGTACGATGATACGGACGTTTGATTTCAAGATACGAACTGTGAATTTAGACGAATTTCTGCTGAGGATTTTGCAACAGATTGCGAATTTGTTGAAAAATTGAAGAAATTTATTTTAAACACAAATCTGTACTCACGTGCAGGTGGGGGAGCAGCATAGCCACCTAAAATTCAACTGAATATTTGGCTAAACTTAATGAAGAACAGACCTCCGCCTCCTCCGACAGCGTAGCCACCGCCTAGAAGATGATTCAATATTTGATTGCACTTCGATAACTAAATGATCTAACCTCCGCCTCCGCATCCTGAAATTATTCTCTTATATTTTAATTTGAAAAAAATTTAGTAAAGCTTTTGAATGGTCGAAGTTGCAAAAATTGGATTATTTTGAACCGAGTAAAATTCGTTTATTCGAGATAACATATTTCTTGGGCTGTGAGCGATTAATATCGCGAGGGGGTAAGAGGTGATGTATGTATATGTATTATAGAGGTATCTCTCGCATTCATGGTATAAAACTGTCCCAATCCATTTGTTCTACCTCGTGCAGTCATTTGATAAAACTATTAAAAGAATGATGAACGTACCGCCTCCGCAGCCTCCAGATGGGATCTGGGGAACTGGAGCTCCGCATCCTCCTGCAAGAATTCATTTTTGTACCGTTTGAAACGCTCTTTGAGAAAGTAAGAACAGGTTGAAGTAATGGAATAACGAAACGTAGAGTTAAAAGTACAGCAGATATATGAGAATAGAGAAAGAAATTCACAATGGTGCATTTCGTTATTCCGTAAAATCGGATCTCGAACTTTGTTAATATCGAGCAAGGATGACGACTGTGCCCCAGAGCTAAAAACCGAATACGAGTAAGAATAGGCTATGGACACAGTCGTGGATTAGACGAAAAAGATGGGTGTTCATTTTTACTGATTGTTACTCGTTTTCTGTCTTTAGCCCTGGAACATATTCTCTATCCGTGCTCGATATCAATGAAATTCACGAAGTTTTCTTAGGAACATACCTCCGCATGGGATCGGGGGTGGTGGGGGTGCTGAAAATTTTCAATTTAATTGAATTCATAAAAATAAATGCGGTAAAAACATACGGGCACATCCTCCTCCGCAAGGTGAGGGGGGTGGAGCGCTGGAAATTAAAATATTATTACTTGACGGACAGTTTAGCGTGAAATTAACTGAATTGGCTGATAAACTCAAATAAACCATTCAGCGATTTTGAACTGAACTTTGAACAGACGCAAAAATCAAATTTGAACATAAAGATGCAAACCATACTTCATGCAGGAGGAAAAACTTGAAGAAGTTGAACTTTAAACAAAAATAGAAGTTGATACTGGTGAAGCTGATATTTCGCAAATCAAGAATGACAATTCTATTACAGTACCAGGTGGGTGGGCTGTATATGCAAAAGTTGAAAATTTGGTCCTTTAATCAAGAAACGAGATCGTAAATTTTCATGATAAGGTGGAATAGGGAGTATCATTCTTGGAAAAACGAAATTTTAACTTAAGAATTAATTTATCAATATATCTTTTACCAGCAGGGGGGAGGTGGTGGTGGACGAAAATCACATCATATTATTTGGAATTTAAACCTTTTCAATTACTACGATAGGATTCAGAAATGAATCGTAGATTTTCATTGTTCGATGAAACTGACAAGGGAACGTTTCGAATTGTCACTAACTTCTGGCTCATTTTTGACAAAAAAACCATATTAGCGTTCGAGAATCAGATTATCAACTCAAAAAGGCTAATTGCGATAATTAGCGAGGAATAATTAGACATATTTAGCCTTCTCTTGGTTTCAACAAATCTTTGATTTTCAGGTAAAGCTAAAGCTGAAAGAAAATAAGCAAGGCGCAGAGAAATAAAGGCCCGTAATAAATTGCAAATATGCCTAATTATCGCGCGATAATTAGCCTATTAGCACGTTTTGGTTGATAAATGTGATTTACGCATCCTATTTGGTGGTCATGCACCAAAAATGGTCAAAAAAATTCGAGTGACAATTCGGAATGCCCTCTTATGTGAGAATAGTGTGGTCAGATAAATGAGGAATATTATAATTAATTTTCGTAAATCCCTAAAGACATACCACGGGGGAGGGCAGGGGGGTGGACGGAAATTCATATCATAATTATTGAAAAATATACGCTTTTAGTTTGTTTTAAAATTCCAAATAAATTCTCTTTAAAACTTTCAAGATCGAACTAGACGACGAGCATTTTATTTGAGAAAAGTAAATATTTTGTATTTTAAATATTAACTAACCAGCCTCCGCCTCCGCCTCCGAGCAGGCAAGCCTGAGAGTACGCCACGAGGGCAACGACGATAACGTATTTCATTATTCTGAAATTATAAAAATTAGTTTTCAAATTAAAATAGTAGCTTTTAATTTTAAATTTGAAGAGGCATAATCTTCAGTCAAACTTAAGAGAAAATTGAATTTAGATTTTTTGAAAAAGAAACAGATTATCAAAGTCGAAAATAAGAAAAGTTCGCAATATTTTAAAACCAGCGCGTAAAGGATGAAAAAATAAAAGCAGCAGAGGAGGAAGAAGAGTAACTCCTGCAGCAGAATGTTCGCAAGTAGCTACAGATAAATAGTAACTTCTTCCAGGAAGATGCAGAGGCCATTAGCCGATCTATGAATGCGTAATGTGAAAGTAACTAATGGCGCAACGATAATCATAACTGGTACGAGTGAAAAGTCGCATAATGGAAAGTAAGTAAGTCGAAAAGTGAATTACCTGTCTTACGGTTTATCCGCTCTGTAGTGGCTGGACTTCGTAAGGACGACAAAGTAGCAACGAAGGTTGGAGGGGTCGCCCTTTTATAGAAGTCCCCTGCCGGCGCGCGCGTCTCCTCCCTTTACATATTTCGCCCGTGGCATCTCAAGCTTTATCTTCTCTCATTCGCCTTTTTTCTCACTGTTTCAATTTCTTCCATCGCCCTATGCGGCGATTGTATGCGCGCACCGTCTCTTTGTCACTAATCCACTTTCTCTCACTCTAACTCCCTCTCTCCCCTCTCTCTCTCTACTACTACTATTTCGCTCTCTATCCATCTATTCGCCAGCTTTTTATGCCTATTCCGTTATATTCACTTCTTTACATTGTACCTTTTCTGAGACTATCAGAAGGCAGCCAGCGGTTTCACTGCATCCTTGATGTCAGCCTTGGCTTTAGCAGAAAAAAGACGAAGCTTTGTCTGCCCTGTCCATGCCAAGGTAGCCTTGCCACGCAGACGTGAAGACGTGAGGAATATCCCGTGATGATAGAAAAAATCTGAAAGTCTGAGCGATTCTGCAGGAAAATATCGTTTAGTCGGGGAGATTTAAAGATACCAAGTCAGAAAAAGGAGACAATTAGCCGAAAAAACAAAGGTATTAACCCGTCGTCAACCCCATGGCCGATATTCCTTTTTTCGATTTAGCCTTGACGGGGCATTTGCCATGAAATGCGTGGGATACTAACCTGGGAGATGTTCATTTTGGCAGATAATAAAACTTTCGCATTTGAGGTTGAACTTTGCTGCGGAAATCTCCGAAAGTCAATTTTTATGATTTCGTAGTAATTATTTCATGGTATTGTTGTTGTAGGTTGCATCTTTTGTAGTAATGAAGCTGCTACATTGTTCATAGGTTCATTCGACTAGAGATTTACTAATCTTTATGAGAACAAGTCTCGCGTATAGAAAATTGGCAGAAACTGGATGTTACTTACTGATGTTAATTCTGAACTGGATTCAATTTAGCAATATCTATTTTGTGGTTGTATGATTTTGTATTCTGATAAAGGACGAAGAGTCTATTGGTTCTGCGTTTGCACAAATAACGGACTGCTTTTTCTTTGGCGAAGTTATTTGGTTTATAAATCTGCCACCTTTTACAAGCCATTTGACCGGTCTAGGCAGATTTTTAGTTAAATCAGAAAGTTATAGGGAAAGAATACGAAATAAGATTTTACTAGAATGTCTTGGTTGAATCCCAGTTATGGTCTAAATGTGACTTCGAGATTTCGCTAATTTTGTCAGAAAATCAAACCTTTTTTTTATGAGAATTGACTTCATCATTCTCGAGCTGTTTTACCGTTCATTCTGAGATTTTGATTCAATCTATCTTTTGAATGAGCAGCGAGATTAATCTATAACTCCTCGTTCTTGATGTTTTTTCTTGGTTCCGATACGCTAATTCATTTGTGATCACTCTTGTAATCGCAAGACACGCGGTACGTTTCACTTACTGCATATTCTGTGACTGATTTATGAAAATGCGTCTGATTCAAAAGGGGATGATCGAAAGTTTGGAACCAAGAGGATATGCCAAGGATATTTGAGAGGAAATCTTGAAGATATGTGTGTCTGGCCACTTTCCAAGGACAAATTCGGAAGGAAGAAATTTGGTCATCTACTACGATTTGGAAACTTGAAAACCTCCGGCCTTCAAGCCATGTGAAATGGCATGAGATAGGAATTTTCACTAAAATTCCTCACCCTATTTCGCATAGCTTGAGGACTTATGGCTTCCAAATAGCCATATGGCGTCATGCTTTGCATAAGGAAATTTCACTATTTCACTCTGGATGAAAGTGGATTGAATTAGACTTATAAAAAGAAGCTTCATCATAACTCTTGGTTCCAAACTTTTGACCGTCTGTACAAATAAAGATGTTGAAGCATGGAATTTCAAGATGTTGCAGAGGAGGCTTGTGGCCTTGCTATTTATGATTTTTGCTGCAGTTTGCAGGAATTTTATTTCCTTTGCTGAATTCAAGACATAAGTAGGTCGAATATGATGGATTGAAGGGTTGATGATAGAGATATCTTCTCCAGTTGCATCATTTTATTGAGAATGCAAACATTTCATCATTATATCGATTTTTCATTTTTGGCACTTCCTTTACAGAGATTTTCTCTGTATAGGGATCATGTTCGTATTTAGTTTTACTACGATTAATCTGAACCAAACGTTTCGTAGACTATTTAAAGTCATGTCCAAATCAGCGAAGTCTGCCAAGATTAATAATCTCCACTTCTTCTCAAATGACGTGTGAACGAAACACGATCGCTATCTCGATAGTCTGCCTCATCTGCTTCATTTATGCGAGTGGAATTGAAATTGGTCGGAATGATTTTTTCAAATCTTTGAATAAACTGACTGTCTACCAAGTTCGGAACTAGAAATCCATCTTGATTGATGCTGCAGTTGGAAATTGAAATTGAAAGAAGATTGACTTGAAAAGCTGAAAAAACTTTGGAGACAAATTATTCCTGCTATTCATGATATAATAGATTTTAAATAAAAACTCGAAGTTTTTCAATATAATTTTTATTTCCAAGTAGATTACGTCTAACCTACGTGCCTTGCATCATCTCGCTGATATCATTACCATTTCTATCTTCTAACTGGCCAAAAGAAAATGTCAAGATGTCATTTCGAATATTTCAGCTTTAACCAATCTGCATAGATACTACTTTAACCTTCATGTATACGTACCGCATTTCACTTTCATTAGTCCAACCTTTCCACTAATGTTGCAAGATTCTTCGTCTAGTTCCAAATTAATCGGACTGGTTATCACTTTCCCTATTTCCAACGAGAGGCTAAAGAACTATTACTTTCTCTTATCTAAAAGTGCGAATAAACCGAATTACTAATGGCATTTTTCCACCAAGACAACTTTTGATCTCCCTCATTACTTTGGCAACGGAAAGCTGCATCGGAAATGTACATTAGGCTGGTAAATTGGAGTTTCGTCATTTGAAGAAATATTGTGTGAAAATGAGAGTGCTCTCTCATCTGTCTTATTACAAACTACTTCTCCAAATTGCGAGATTCCGACATCGTGATATTTTCGTATAAACCATTAGGCGCGTTGCGAAAAACTTCATATGCATAAGTATCTTACACGATAGATTGGGAAACTTTACTTATGCTTTTACTACTACTATTATAATTGCATTAAGACGCGTTAACCTTGGAGACGATACGATACAATGAAGAATGCAGCTTTTACTATACTACAAGATTACACAGCTTACTTCTGAAATGGATGATATTAACTTGGGTAAGATCCCATTTTCTTTCATCCTACGCTGAAAGATAGATGGAAGGATAATGTCTAGGATATTGTTACTCAATTCCTTGACAATACTACTCCATTTGATTTAAAAGGATATTAAATTAGCATTTTCTCTGACATAAGTAGACCAGAAGCGAAGATGCCGATCAGAAAAAGTGGAATCACGAGTCGATTCGTTCATGCGGAAATGCCATCGAAAGTCACCTCTGCTAAATTCACTGATTTGATAATCGAGTTAGCCAATATCCGACAGCTTGGAGGGAAATATTTGGAGGAATATTTTTTCTAGCTAGGGGATTCTTGAAATACAGTAAATTCTGTCACAATTTGGAATTTTTTGCCATTCATGATTTTAATTCCTGTAATCACACCTATTAATATTCATTTGGTCATATTAATTTTAAAATTTGATTGTTAATTTAGCCTCGTCTTTCAGGACCTTGATTATATTTCAACATCTCATTTTACTAAGCTCGGTTCCACGAAACTCTCGAATTATCAGAAGCTTCCTTTCGAAAACAAATAATTGTCATGACTTTCAGGGAGGAAAGCCTTCAAGAGATTCGCAGATCTAGGTACTGATCGAAAATAAAGAGGCGACTTTTGATCAGCGGCAATCCATGACTGTTCCATCAACCGAAGAATGGCGATAAAGCTTGAGAAAAAATGGATTTTTTCATTGTTTCGTGTTACGTAGAATATTTGATTAGTTTTTTTCTTCCATTATCATCATTGATTTCATTTTCTTTTTTTCTTTTTTTTTTAAATTAGCGTTCCAATTAGCTTGATGATGATACGCCCATTATCATGGACAGGTAGCCGCTGGCAAATAAAAATGATGCTATCAATTGGAAAAGATATTCTGTCATTTTTCTCACCAGAAAAAGAAAGTCACCTAGAGAGAGACAGGCGGTGAGGAAAATGATAGTGATAATAATGAATGCGCAGATGATAAGAGAAGAAAATAGATGTCTGAAGAAGAAAAAGGAAAGATGAAGCTGACAACGGCATTAGCACTGACAAACATTGGCAAGGGAAATTTATCGCCTCGATGGCAGCTGAAAAAATCAAAAGATGTAGACAGAAAAATACGGATGAAGAATGCCATGAATGAAATCATAAATAAATCCGGGGGCCAAATTTAAACTACGAAATTTCTTCAAAATTTTAAAAATGAAAGAACAAGTGATAAAAGAGGAAGGTCTTCTGAAAAAAACCAACGATAAAATGATAACGGCAACGACATGCGTTAAGACAGAAGCCTAGGAGAGATTTATCACTTCGATGGTAAGATATAAAAAAAAAAAGCCGTGGAATGCGTAGAAGAGGAGAAAAAGGAGAGATGAAGGAGTAGTATAATCTGAGGGACTGAATTTTAATTGAGAAGTTTGAAAATTTCTGATAATTCATGCCGAAATAGGATTTATCATTCAGAAAGCTTATGAAAGACCCTAGAATTCAAACTGAGTAGAAAAGATTTAATAAATGAAATATAAGTGCTAGGTGTGGTGATTAAGATGAAAATTCTCCAAATTTCTAGAAAAAATAATGTGATTTGAAAAGAGACGATAGAGAAAAGAAGGCAAAAAGCTCAAACGAACCCATGATTTTTCCGCGAAATAAGTTAACTGTTTGGTTTTTATTAATGAACTTATTTTCTGTTCTTCAACTTTTTAGATACAAAATTATTCTCGTTTTATTGGAAAAATGTATGTTTATGGTAAGGATACACGGATGTGTGGGTCTTTGTTTGATGTCTAGTGGTGATTTCCTTATGTGCTTTGGGTACAAGAGGTCTGCAGATTCCTTTTCTGAACGTTTTGGGAGGTCCCTCACGCTGTCACTTTGTCACGTTTGAGAACTCTGACTTGTGCAACACTTTTTGATTCATTCGATCAACTCTTTGGTTTGTTTCAACCTGTTCACTTGTGTCCCACCTCTTAACAATGCTCAGAAATGTTTGCTTTTTTGTCATCTAACCGTTATTCCAGGCAATTTTTATTGAAGTTTTGAAGAAGAAAAAGGAAAACCCCGATCGAATGAGAATCGTGAGATTATAAGCGAGTGATTTGGGGATGATAATATCCAAATTTGGTATTGTTTCTTTCCGCATTCCAGCAAAAAGTTGCTCGTATTTTATTGTAAAAAGATCATCATGATTTTGCAAATAAAATTTCGTGCTTGAATTCTGATTTGAGATAAACATGTAGACAAATTACATACAATTAAATGATGTGCTAAAAAGTCAGTTCGCACGTGCCCATTTGCAAGTACCCGTATATTTAGGGCGAACTTTCTTAGAAACTGCGACAAGTTTATAATTATTCCCTTATCGAAGACAAAATCGGTACGCGAAAATTCTTGAAACGAAATCCGCATAATCTTGAGAATCGACAATGGATCATCCTCATATTAATAAAGATCTACCTCACCCTCCCAATCTAACTAACTTATTCTTGAGAAAACTCGAAAAAACTCCGTGGGCCTCCCATCAAAAATTCTTAATTAGCATTAAACAGGCCATTTACGATGTTAAGGAGTATTTGGATTATTTCTATGACATTACTTTGGCGCCTAGCTATCTGATTCACATATTGTTCATCTATACCTTAGTAAAAACCCACAAAATAGAGAGAACGGTACTTTAACTTGATATGTGATTTTAGCAACCTAAAAGCTCGTTCCTTCGTTACCTATAGAACTTGGACCTTGTCTTTTCCTATCGCATATTATTTTAGGCATCAAAGTAACGAGCGTAACGAATTTTACAGACTATCGTGATTTTCAATGATAATTTTGCCGTTATTATTTTCAGGGTTGTTGGCGGATCCCAAAATTACGATCCGATGAATTTTTAAAACAAAAAAGCTCAATTCAATCCGTCGGATCCAATAACCCTGATTATTTTTAGAGCTCCCATATCGGAATGCTTTACCTAATGGAAACTATATCATTGATAAATTTACTCTATTTCTCAGGCTCATGTTCTTTCACTGGATACAACGTAGATGATTCCAAAAATCCAGAAAACTATGTCTGTGGAGTAGGGTACATTCAATTTTTCACCAAATACACAGTGACGAGCAAAAATTTGGAAACGCTCGATATTTTTTCAAGACCTAATAGCTTTAATAAATCAAGCAGTCAGTCAAAGCATAGTAGCGTAGAATAATTAGCTTATTTTCTTTGTTGAATTGGGTCTTACATGGCTTATTTCCTAGCTACAATTTGTGGGGTAAATGGAGTGATCAGTTGAATCATATGGGAAGCTCTTTTCGAAGGAACGAAAAGTGAGCGGAATCGAAAGTAAAGAGGAAAAAAATGGTAAATCGGAATATTTATGTGGTGATCGAATTATGAGGGGGATATTTAGCCAGAAAGTCAGAAAGTTGTGATCCACCAAGTTGGTTTTGGGAAATTTTGAAAAATATGGAAAATTGGTGAAGTAGGCATCTCATAACAACTTGACTATTTGAAATGTTTAGCCTACAAATTTTCACAAGTTTAAACACAAATCAAGTTAGCGATATTTTGAAGAAAACGATTAATGAGTTCTAGCAAAAATATTGAGCGTTTCCAAACTTTTCTTGTCACTCAATATAGTGAAATTATTTGTATACAACTTGAAAAATTTTAGATGTACGTTAACGGATTTTTTAAAGGGGATACAAAAAGAAATATTCGGATACGCTATAACCTGTAGCTGGAGTAGTCCTTTCACAATACGATTAATGCACTATCTCGATTTTACGCTTTGCATGCAGAGATTCATCATAATTCAAGAGTTCTCTATTCAAAAGAGTTTTGTTGTGAGGTAAGAATGCAAAAATGTAAAAAAAAAACAAAATAAACAAAATGTCATTGATCATTTCTTGCTAAAAGGGCTATTTGCAAAACTTGTTGCACTCGCTGCTGAGAATTAGTATGCAATTTGGGGAAGATAGGGTTAAGATTCTATAGGCAACGAAGCAACAAGTTTTGTAGGTTGCCACTAAAAATGGA
>LIAE01009708.1:0-36798 GCA_002287525.1 Diploscapter pachys
AATTAAAAGAAGCGAAAAATCGATATGACATTTTCCATATGTTTCACTATGTTCATCATAAGTTTCTTATTCGGTGTCATTTCGACGAGATCTTTTCAGAATCGTGCTCAGCTGGTCTCTAAGAGTATTTTGATACCAAAGTAGATTTTTTTACATGCCGAATAACGAAAATAGAATTTTCCGAAACTACCGGATGCGGACCTTCCGGAACAGGCGGAATAAGTGATCGGATCGGATTTTAACCGTCAGATTCGTAATCAGCGTAGTCGAAAACCCCCGGGGACAAAATATCAGCTCGAAATTTGAGGGTCAACTTCTTGGGTACCACCCCATACTCGATTTTTATAAATAACTTCTTATATATATATATATAAATTTAAAGAAGTAAACTTGAAAATCCCTTACTCGACACATTATTCTGATGCAGAATGACGATCTGTCCGTCAGCCCAGCCCGTGCCGAGGAACGTGCCGAGTGGGTGCCAGTCGATCGACGTCACCTTCACACTCCGACTCCATCGGGCTTCCGCCGACTCAGGGCCCTGAATTTGAAAATTCGAGATGTCTGTTTCAAATGATAGCATATGATGGCGAGAATTATTTATCCCAAATCATTCAAACTTACCTTCTTATCCCCACCGAAAATTCCAGCGAAGAAATTTTTCATGGAATCTCCACAAGACGGTTGGTACCGTTCAGGAACAACGAAATGAACTACTTCGATATCCCCGGTTTTCGTCGATAAACCAACGCAGCCTCCCGTGGGACTCCATTGCATATGCCGAACCGATTTACCCATTTTGGTAAACTGAAAAATACAATTCGCATAGATTCCTAACATCAAATAATAACATTTGAACAAGAAAGAAGATTGATCAAGTAATAAAAATCAAGGGCATATTTTAAAAATATTAAATTTTCTGAAAATCCAAAAATGACATAGATCGTTAGAACAATGGATGGGAAGCTTGAAAATGTGAGGGATTTTTCAGGAAAATGCGAGAAAAAACTCCGCTGGATTCTCCATGGCAATTCTTTTGACCGATACGAATGCTTTGCGTAATGAGAGTACAAACTACTGAAAATTAGAAACAGAATTTTTTCAAAAATTATTTATTCGAGGAAACTTTAAAGTCCCATTCTTCAATATAGCGCTAGAAATTATGCAAATCAATGGAGAAAAGGAAAATTTGGGAGAGTGGTTTTCTATGAAGACTATTTCAAACGGATACTTTTCATAATGTAGGAAATTTTTTCTTTTGACTCCTTAATGACGCTCGTTTCTAGCACGGATGCGTAAGGTCATTAGTTACAAAGATCCGAAGCGTTTCCGGAATTTGGGGCCAAAATGCAACGAAGAAATGTCCAAGCGAAATTAAGATTTTAAATTGTGTTTTAAATAATCCCATGAATAAATGTTGAATAAAAGAAATTGGTATTGCGTCGAGTCTATGATCTTTTTCAAATATCATTCTTAAATCATCGAATGCTTTTATATCTTTAAATATTGTATGTTTCAAATGATAATGGGTACGAATATTTCGTCAAATATATCGATAACTTGACGCTTTTAACACAAAATTATCAACATTTTGATTTGACAAAGAATGAATTTACAACTTATGATATCATACATTTCATGTGTCTCAACATTTCAAATGCTGACTCACTTTTGAAAAGTTCAATTTCATTCTGCGTTCTTTCTTGAAATAATAATAATTAATGTTTTCAAAAGATAATCATTTGTTGTCACGGTTCGGTGTTAAGTTCAGCTAATTCTTTGCTTATTTGCTCTTTGCGAACTCTATAATCTAGCCGGAGTTTCATGACCTTTTCTCTGATTTCTCTCGAATTTTCATGATATTTCTCCCAAAATGTCGGCCACTTGTCTCTAAACAAATATCATAATTCTCTTGCATTTTGAAGGGAAAATGAGGGATTATTGAAACCATGAGGTCGAAAGATCTCGAAATAAAAATAATTCGAGAAAATGAGAGAGTTCAAAGAAAGATAATTTTGAAATAATAGTGAATGGATCAGCGATGAAAATGAGGGAAAGGAAAATCCAAAAGGTGAGTTGGGGGAAATAGTGAAAGGGTTCTGTTGAAAAGTGCTAGAATTGAGGTGAATGAGGACGTCATTTTGTTGGAAAAGAAATACGAGAATGCGAGAGAAATATATCATCAACACACATTGTCCGGTCGCCTATCGATTTACTGTTGAGGAAAATCGATAATATTTGATTTCATTTGATTTTTTTAGATTCCTATTATTATTTCTAAACCCTAATCTAATAATTATTGTTTATTTTCTATATTTATTTTGATGCTAAAGTTGAACTATTCCAATTCCCAACTGGAAGTCCCTAGCATTCAAAATGGTGAGCGTTATTTTCTTCGATTTTTTTTCTATTTTTGATAAAACTTCAACGCACTTATCGCTAATCATAAACCCTTCAAATTTATGAAATAAAACTCGAAACATAAGCGGCTTTAAAGGCATGATCAGATCGAAACTCGAAATTTCAAAAGCCCAACCATAAAAATTTGAGTCTTTGGTCTCGAGCTTTGAAATTGCGTGATAAAATTTGAAAAAAACTAAGAGAAAAGATGATCAAATTTTCTGCAAAATAAGTTATTCGCAACTTGGATGTCTAGTAGCATTGCAGGATTACAATATAAAAAATATACTGCAAAAATGAAAAGTTTACCCTGCCTTTGGCCTAACCTATCCTATTTCCACATTATTTTTTTCCATGTTGTAATATTACAATACTGTAACATTTTCAAAATCCTTTTTTCAGTTCAAAATCACGGCATCTCAAGTAGATCAGGCAACGCCGTAAATCCCGAGCAGGAAATTCTCAAGGCGAAAACGGGAAGGAAGCTACCGAAAAAGTCGTTTCAGACAATTTGTACAGTGTGTAATGTACTCAATCTTCAAACAATCTTTGAAATTATCGATTTTTTTCAGAGCAGAATTTTAACCGATGTCGTAAGGACGTGCTTCTTCCAAAGATATCATAAATGTCCTCAGTGCGAGTCGAAGATTACGAGTATAATGGATTGAATTAAATTATTTAGTCAGATGATTTCTACGCTATGATCAATTGTAAATAAAACATATTTTTTTCCTAAAATTTGATGCATTTTCCATCACAAGCAAAAACTATTTTCTTTGCATTATTTTGCAATTTCACCTCCCAAATTTTCAATTTTTGCCCGAATATTTGTGACGTAATAATATTCGGATTTGACGTTTCAAGGTTTTAACATTTTATCACTTCTTTCAGCTCTTCGCTTATCAGTATTTGCCGCGATTTTGCACTTCTTTGATTGTTTTAGTCGTCAAATTTTGTCAATTTTCGACAGTTTTACGACCCAACGTTTTCCGCACAAAATTACGTCGTATTTTCACACATCTTACGATCATTTTGTTGCACAAAATATGAAAATAACAAGATTTTGTTTTTCAATTTTAATTTCCTGAAAAAACTGACATCGCCATGACAAAACTAATCCGCTTTAGCTATTTGGCATTACATAATACCCAGCAATTTTCTTTGTTGATAAAAATTAATCAGGCAAAATGATAAATTCGATAATCAGAAAGAAACGCAACTTATTGAATAAATTATGACATTTTTGAAATCTGATGCTGAAAATTCTCGTTAACCAACATTCTTCGCCTACGCATTCAAACCGACACTTTGGCATCACTGATAAGCTTTACTACTAGAACATTCAATCGTTTCGAATTTTCGCGCCCTCTATTGTATTGTTTTTTTTTTGAAAATTCGATAATTTCAGGATGCTGTTGATATTGCTGTCGTTATGGATGGCGATACAGGGTAAGTTAATTTACATGAAATTTATCTAAAGATATATCGACATTCTAACATCGTCTATCATTAGAGTTCAAGATGTTGTCACGATATTTATAAATTTCGTGAGGGTGCATGAAGGAAACCATAAATTCAGATAGTCATCAGGCTTGCAATGCTATGTATCCATATCAAGTGATTGGCGATCCAGTTCCGTGGATCTACCTCGTCCCTCCCCTAGATGACCAGCTCTATGTACCATGCGCTGGAAATTACACTGCCACAGCATATTCTGGTGATCCTAATAAGGGTCTTGGTGTAAGTTTTTTCTAAATCTTCGATTTTATTGCTAGAGAAAATTTTTAGAATCTATCAATGGAATATTTCGCCTCGATAAGTGGGCAGTATGGAATTCTGACCATCACTAGTGGTGATGGAACGCATCCTGCGGATAGCATAACGTAAAATTATGACAATTCTTCATCAATGAATCAGAAAAATACGGCTTTTAATATTTGTAGAATTACAAGTAGTGACGACGCCAAGAAATATGTGAATTGGGTCTCTACGTCCCCGAATGTGACGATCACTTGGCAGCAGAATGGAACCAAAGCATGTAAGTGTCGGAAGAGTAATCCTTGAAGGTTAAGCCTGTCTCCTTATCTTCATACTTACAATCACAAATTGAATGTTATTCGACAAGTAAAAAGGGAATAATTTGATCTTCAAAAGCAGCATTGACGATATAATTTCAGACGATTTCTCAGGAGCCTTGATGGAAACGCCGACACTTCAGCAGTCTACAGTCATCCCCTCGACATCCCCAGCACCAACGACTCGGGCGTACACTCCTGGATACGTCGATCCATGGCTTGTATCTCACGATCTCTTCATCGGCATTGACGCTGGAATGAAACCGAGCGCTCAATTCTTTGACGACGTAAGAAATGTCATTCTGAGGCAAACTTGATTTGCCGTGAAGTCGTGTACTGACGAAATAATATATGAATTGAAAGATCGCTTCCCGACCTTTACTTATCTTACACCATATCTCATCGGGTGAAATGTTGCGATAAATCAGATTGCCTATGTGAAGGTTTGCCTTGTGATATCGTAGCGTCCAGGAAAATGTATAATAGATCAAGAGAAAAGTGATGTGTGTAATCAACTTGATATCTTATTTTATGCTAATCCAGATTATGATGTCAAGATCTATCGACATGATTCATTCCAATTCGTCCAAAAATTTAGATGAAGAATCTGGCGCTTAATTTTTCAACGCAGTTCGAATTATACGCCGGACCATTCACTACCGCACCCAAGTCTCATACTAGGGTATCGATACTTCAGCTGACTCCCGTCGATAAGTATGCGACCAATGGAGGGGTAGGATTCGAAACCAGTGAAGACGAAGGAAAATTGGTCACTTTCAGCTCTGGGAGCACACGAATGGTTCAATCACATTAGTTTTGGGTGGGATGATCCATTATAATGCCGATATAGCGAACTATACAAAGTGCTTTGTTAATAAATAAAATTTTATTAAAACGAAGACCAATTTTAGTACACTTAAAGAAGCTGCTGACCAAGCATTTACCGTCAGGGAGCCAGGAAGTCTAAATGATGCCCAAGGAACACGTCCACACGCAATGCGGACATTTATCATTTTCACCAATCAGGCGTGAGTTGTTGGAAAATTTATTCAAATGAAATCAATAATGCTACGTAAACTCAGACTTGGGATTTTTTCACCGCAACTGCAGTGCGGTGCAGTTGCGGTGGCCGAATTTCAAAAAAGTCCTAATTCTGCGTAAATTTAGTCCAAAAGATATTGCTGCGCTCAATGCTCCTTGCGTTGAAGAGACTAGCGGCGATTATCCAACGATATGCAACATTTTTCAATCAAAGGATATTCGTCTGATCGTTGCTGGCTATCAAGTCGATGATATCCCGCGGGTGGCAATTTGCAGATAAAATAATTATTTATTTGACTATTTAGTCCAATTTCACATATAAAAACAGTTGGTACAAGTATACTGACGTTGATGCCAATAATTGGGACAATTATTTCACTAAAATTATCGCAAAATTCTTTACCAATTCAACTGGACGTAAGTTATAGGAAGTTCATAACATATTGAATGATCTAATTTAAATTCAAGTTTGCGAATTTCGTTATCCGCGACAAGAAATCGTATTGAATCCTTCGACACCTTCCTACCAAATATCTGAACCTTTTGATTTTCGTGGACCAAATGACATCAATGGATTAACTGAATGGCCTTTTCGTAATGGATCAAGATCAAGATACTGTAATTTCCAGAATAATAGATATTACATTAATACTACGGTACTATTATTTATACTTATTCATAGACTCACAACTTTTTGATATTATTTTAGATGTCAATGATGTGCTTGACAATTTACCATGATCTTGAAGTAGAAAAAGATTGGGTACGTGTCTACGAAATGGATTGGGATGGCAACTACTATGAAATTGAAAGGTAAAATATCGATCTTAACAATTATAATAAAATGTACATTAATTAAAATATTTTCAGTTTTACTGGTATTGGAGTTATGGGTTCTAAAATTCAAACGTATAAGAACATATCGATAGTGTTTAAATCAGACAATGAGGAAGTCTACGGAGGATTTTATATAGATATTAACTCAAGATCTTGTACCAATTGATTTTATATATTTTTCTCAATCGCTTGTTTATATTGGTTAATAAACTGTTACATAAATTCATGGCAAATTTTAATGATAACCAAATTTGAAATCCAAAGTATCAATAATTTTGATTATTTTTAAACTTGTTTTTCGACTAACTGTACAAATCATTTAATCTTAAATTATAATGTGACGTCACAATTTCTCTGCATACTTCTTCAAAATTAATCCCTTAATAGGTTTAGTGAAAATCGATTGATAACAGTATCAACTTTGTGTGATGAATAAATTTAACACTGATAAATTGCTCTACGCCATAATTTTCGCATCGATCAAGTGCCGAAACAATGCATTCTGACACTCCATAAACCACTCATCGTTTTGACTGCGATAAGCAGTTTTCACACCAAATATTGATAATTTTGGATTTTCATTGTTTTTAAGCATCACACCTAAAAATCTTCAAAATACTACATTTTTTTTCAATTTGTTTGAAATTAGAGTCAATTTTATTGGATTTTCACCGATTTATTTTCAAAATTTGGTTATTATTTCAGATGCTATTTTTATGCTTACTATTATGCGTGCTAATAAAAGGTAAAAATAAGTATCCAATTAATAAAAAAACTATTATCGTATTCAAGATAGCTATCAAGTTTGCGATGCATCCAATCCCAACCAGACCATTGGACAGCCATATCTAACAATTTCTCTGGCACCACCTATAGACGATTATAACTTCCAGCCGTGTGCAGGAAATTATGAAACCTACGCTAATTCGGGGAATCCTACGCAGGGACTAGGCGTAATTCGTAGATTTTTAATAATAAAAATAATCGTAAGTTTTAGAACCTGAAAATAAACAGTTTCGATAGTTGTACGGGTACAACGTTGACATTAAAGAATACTGATCCCCAAGAGACTGTTTTTTGCGTGTAGGCTATATTTCTATTTATTGGAAATAAGTATATATATTTGAAATTATTTAGGGTTAAAACTCAGGCGGATGCCGAATCAGATCCTTGTAAAAGCGCGATTTCGTCTACACCTGTCATCAAAATCGTCTGGACTCAAACCACTGGATGTTTATGTAAAAACGGCTAAAAATGAAAATGATGCTGCAAAATTAAAAATTTAGCGCAGTTTACCGGCACTCTCTCAAATACGTCCGCTTTGGCGGGGTCGACTCCAGCGCCCGCCACGACGCCACCGTTCACTACTCGACAATATACTCCGGGCGTAGTTGATCCCTGGCTTGTATCGCATGATCTATACTTCGGCATCGACTTGGGAGCCAAACCGGACGATGCTACTTTCGGGGAGGTAGATTTTCTTGAGTATTCTTTGCGATTAAAGCAAGCATTTTGAATATCTATCGCGTAAATTAGCATAATGTAATTACGATTTCGATGATAGTGGATTTAAGATAATTTTATACCAGATTTTTAATATTTTTATTTTATATTCTGTCAAATATTAATTTTGAACTACGATTCAGATGATCAGCCTTACAAATAACTTCGTTCAACTTCTGAATATCGTCGATGGCCCGTTTAACGTCACACCACCCGCCTACACAAGAGCTTCGGTCTTGGAACTAACACCTCATAATAGTTATGCTACTAGTGCAGGAGTCAGTAGAGATTATAGAAATTTATAACCTTAACCAATAAATTATTAGTATTCCATATGGAAAATATACTTCAATATGTTTTTCCAATTCTTTCTAAATATGATATTCAGGCTAAATTCGTTACACCATTAAATTATCCACCTTTAGAACTATTCATTTATCATTTTAGATCTGGGAACAAACGAAGAATACGCTAAATAATGTCTTTAGCGGAATGATATATAAAACAGGTGTTCCTGCTAATTACGCTGAGTATAGCTTAATGATTATTACAGCACAAGAATATTTTTTAGCACACTTCGTCTAGCTATACCGGATGCGTACGAACTCCAAATTGGTCAATCTAATTATGTAATATTCGCGAGGGGAACGAGGCCCAATGCACAGCGAACTTTCATCATCTTCACAAATCAATTGTATGAGATAACTCTAAAATTAAGCTAAATTTCTCGTTTTAAGACCGGGCGATTTCGATCAATTAAAACTTCCATGCGATAATACTGCATCAATTTGTTATCTCTTTAAACAATCTGACGTTCATTTACTAATCGTTGGATATAAAGTATCAGTTGCGGATGACGTAATACTCTATATTTTTTACTTGATCAATTTATAAACTAGGCTGCCTTTTCCGATCCAGATAATTGGTTTTCATATACAAGTGTAACTAACAACGACACAGCTACTGCGATGTTGATCATCAATGGATTCTTCACCAATGCTGATGGACGTAAGTCATGATTATTTCAAAAAGGTTATTTGTAAATCATATCTAGAGAGCGTAAGCCCCGCCCATTCATTGAAGACAAAGTCATAGAGTGGTTTTTCGTTAAAACTTTCAAAACAAATTCTAGAAAATTTCCTAAGCTATTTCGAATGGCATGCTAGATTGTGGACTTATTGTGTCCAGATTAACCCTCAAAAATAAAATAATGGCAAATCATGTTTCAGTCTGTAAGAATGACCAAGAAACTGAGCTTTTCGTTGGCCAGCAATTTTCGACGACTCCTCAGCCTCCAATTCCAGCAGTAATTAAAGAGCCTAAATATTATAGTGGTCCGACAATAGATGATGGCGAAACTACTTGGAAAACTGGGAATGGACAAAAATATCGATACTGCAATTTCCATAATAATCAATATTTTATTAGGAATATGGTACTCTTGATTATGAGTCCAATAAAATTAGCATAATTCAGGCTAATAGTAGGACGGAGAATCCAACTTGTCTCATGATTTTCCACGACCTTGAAATTGAACGAGATTTCCTCCGAGTTTATGAAATCGGGGATAATGACTATGAGCTAACTGAAATTGCCAGGTTTCATAAGATATATTCGTCATAAAATCATTTCTGCGTTTAGTTTTACCGGAAGGGATGTTCTTGGCTCGATAATTCAATCAGAGAAAAATATTTCTTTAATATTTTCTACGGATTATAAAGAAGTCTTTGGAGGCTTCTACGTGTATGCTTCTGTGGGGGCGAATCAGCGATGTGACAGATTGACATTCTACACTTCGCCTTCAACGACTACTGGAGCATCTACACCACTTACTAATCGACAAAACCCAGAAGACTATTTAAATTGAGCTTATTTGAATTGTCATTCTGTTTTTTTATTTCTTGTATAAATTCGATCTAAATAATAAATATTATCTCATTGTCAATGACCGAATAATTGGGACAAAACAAACGATGCGCAAATCTGAATACGCAGAGTGTGCATTGTGTAATATAAAATTATCGTCAAAGTTATTTCGTCGATTCGTTTGCAAATAGCGCACTAATTCCATGTATTCAAGTTTTCTTTCCTTTTATTTTGCTTCAATAAATCAGTCATTGACAGTATTTATTGTCGACAAAAATGTTTGATGTTGCATGCATCCTTGTAGGAATAAACTAATTATGACGTAACTTTAATCAAATTTCTTTCACGACTAATCCGATAATAGGGTTAATGAACAATATCGATTGATGACGAAATCAATTTAATTCCCGAAGAATTTAGCACACTGATAATGTATTGGCATCGAATAATTCCTGTGCATCCATCAAACGAAATGACGCTCTTAACACCCCAAAACTAACAAAGTTTCCTTCGAGATAAGCGTCATTTTGACACACACTATCGACTAATTTTTATAATCAATGTTATTCTTTCTTTCACAATAAAATAAACTATTTTCAGGGATGATATTACTAATCTCGATATTACTTGCAGCATTTAAAAGTGAGAAAAATAAATTTGAACATTTTGGTAAGTGATATTTTAGCTAGTCATCAGGCTTGCGGTGCACTATATCCGAATCAAACCATTGGACAACCCAATCCGATAATTTATATTTTGCCTCCCTACGATGACATCAATAATAAACCATGTGGTGGAAATTACGAAGCATATGCAAGTTCCGGTAATCCGAATCAGGGTCTAGGAGTATGTTTTTGATAACAAAAATTTTACTTTGTAGCAAATACTTATTCCTTCAGAATTTTCAAATAACGAATTTTGTTAATGAAAAAGGAGGTACGCTAATGATCAAGAATACCGACGCAATTGGATCGATATTTTGCGTGTACGCTAAAAGTCAAAATATTTACATACACTTTTGACATTTTAGAATACGGAATGACGGTGATGATGTCACAAAATGCCAGGGAAAGGTTTCGCTAACTCCCACAGTTAAAATCATCTGGACTCAGACTGATCTAAATTATATTTGTACGGTTAAAGCAGTCCTTATGTTTTTTTACTAATTAACATAGAATCGTTTAGTCCAATTCTCTGCTTCGTTAATTAACACAACTGCTCACGGTCCAGCACCTAACGTCACGACATCAGCACCTATAACAACTAGAACATACACCCCTGGATATGTGGATCCTTGGCTTATTTCTCATGATCTATTCGTCGCGATCGATGCAGGATCTAAGCCGAGCATACAGTCCTACAACGAGGTCATTTATTATTGTGGTACAATCGGAGATATATCGCTCTTCTCCTTAGAACCATATAAAATTTCACTTTTGTTAAACAATGAACAAAGTTAATTATTTTTACAGATGAAAGCTCTCGCTAACAATACGCTCCAACAATTTAACGTTATCAATGATACATTTGACATTGCACCGCCAGCTTACACTCGTGTATCCATGTTAGAATTGACACCACTCGATGAATACGTTCCGAATGGAGCGGTAAATGATCAAATATCCATATTTTTACCAATGTCATGATTTAGCTCTGGTCACTAACTAACAACAGTATAGGAGCTAATCTCGCTGGAATGCTAACTTATACTGCAACACCTGCTAACTATACCAAGTTATAATTTTCAGCAATAAACTTAATCATGACTATTTAGTACTCTGAAAATGGCAGTGCAACAAGCATTCAAAATTCGCCAATATGATAATATAACTGGCCCAGATGGTAAATTGTATACTCAAGGGACGAGGATTCATGCTCAGCGGACAATTGTGATATTCACTAACCAAGTGTATTAGTTTATCAAATAATCCAGCATCAATTAACAGATTATATTTTTAGTCCAGATGATTTTTCGAATATCATTGCCTCATGCACGAATAATGTTGATAGTCCAACAACTCTCTGCGACTTCTTTTTAAGCTACGATGTTCGATTGTTAATCGTTGGATATAAAGTTTCGCCAGCAGATAATGTAAACAAATCACCATTTATTATAGATTAAGCTCTTTCTCTTCTAAATTTAGACAGCACTTTCAAACAATTGGTTTTCTTACATCAACGTCACTAATTTCGATGTGCCAACTGCAATGCAAATAATTGGACAATTCTTCACGAACGCTGATGGACGTTCGTATTCGAACTTTCATGAAAATCGTCATAACGATAATTTCAGTTTGCAAACCAAGATATTCGAAGGACATTGTAATAAATGAGACCAGAAATGACACCTCGGATCCACCCCCATATTTCTACGAACCTAAATATTATAATGGCCCAACCATGTTTAACAATACGAATATCTGGGGAGCCGCGGATGGCCAGAAATATCGATATTGCAACTTCCATTACAATCGATATAACATTCTAAATACCGTATGAGAATTAATCATTTCGAAGATAGATTATTAGCAGTTTGGATTTGACGCGACGTGGCGAAATAGTATTTAGAAATAGGAGAGGGTAAGGTCTGGAAGGGAAGCACTCTCTCGATTTACAAACTGTTGTTTCATGTTGCGTCGAATCCAAATTACCGAAATTATCGTATTATCATCCCGATATGCAGTAGTATTAGCAAATTGAAATTTACCCGCATAATCGCTATATGACTTTAAAATAATTTGTTGTGCATTTTATAATACTTTGGGAAATTATTATTGTGTTAAAATGTATAGTCACCATAATTTAGGCTACAAATACAACTGCTACTCCAACGTGTCTGATCGTTTTCTATGAACTTGAAATTGAGCGAGACTTTCTGAGGATATACGAATTGGGAAACGATCTGCATGATCTCACTGAAATTTCCAGGTAAAATTAAATCTTGTTCATAGAAATTATTGCTGTTTAGTCTCACTGGAAAGGATGTTCTTGGATCGGTAATTCAGTCAACGAGAAATCTAACGGTTATATTTTCGACTGATTATATGGAAGTCTATGGCGGGTTTTACGTCTATGCTATGACGGGAACGAATGGAAAGTGCATGAGACCACCTAAAATACCATAACTATTCAAAATGGAATTTGAATCATTTTTGCAAAGATAAAAAATAAATGATTTCTATTGTCCTTAATTTGCTGCGTTAAGCTTATTTGTGTTGTAAATAAAAATAAAATAAACTTTCTAGAATTTATTTCCTAACTAGTTTCTTTGAAATGAAATATCGATTCCAATCATTAAAATTCGCTCGCAAAAGTCTCATCAATTATTGAATAATTGCATTTACGTATTTTATGACCCCATCGTTATAAACTCCTCAGGCCATAAAATGCTCATCAGATTGACAAATAGTCGCTAACTCTTCAGGGAGATGCTCTCATTTACAATGCCAAGAGCCTTGGCGATAAGCACGTCACATCGAATTTTCCAATTTTACTGCCATTGTCTTCGTCCAAAATGAATTTTCCCGATTTGTCATTTCCGACTCATTGAAAAATATTAAATTTCAGGATGATTAGGCTGATCTTGGCGATATGTGCTTTTATAGAATGTAAGTACAAGTTTGGAAAAAAAACGTTTTATAAGTGAAAGAATGATTATTGTAAAAATGATATTTTTATTTATTGGCTTCACTAAAATGTGAATAAATATCCGTCTTAATTAACGATATTTTCAGTGAGTCATGAGCAATGTGGCCCTCCATATGGTGATCAGTATGCGACTGCAGCGAATCCTTACGTGTACATGCTGCCACCTTTCGATCCTTCGTCTGGTGGATATTGTGCAGGAAATTATGATGCTAACGCCTACACAGATGATCCTGGCAGAGGTTTTGGAGTAAGATAAATTTCATTTAAAAAATCAATAATGAAATAATTCATTTCATTTTCAATTGACTCTTCATTATAAAGTTACTAAGAAAACGCTCTCTAGTTTCAGTCACAAATAAATTTAATTCTATTTTAGAATCTCATGGTTGAGAAATGGAAATGCGACGGTCAAAATGGAACTCTAACGATTCGAAATAAAAACAATCCAGATCAAATATTTAAGATGTAAGATTCACTGTAAAATATAAAATAATACAAACTTCAGAATTACTGAAAATGTTGTTGACCCGACGTTCATAACCTCGCAAAATATCATAATGGAGTGGAGACAGGACGGAACAACACCGTGTAAGATTCAAACTTTATCAATGCGAATAAAATTCGGGCCATAAATTACTGAAAAAATAAAGCCGTTGCTTAGGCATAGATGGAATTTATATTTAAATATTTCAGTGTTTAGTTCTAATAGACAAAATCATGCATTATGGTCTTTGTAGCGCATGATATTGAATAATAATTCTTGTTAAAATGATAAAAATGCATGACAGACTGTTTGCAGGCACATTCTCCGGAAATTTGACTAGAGCAAATACCGTTTTCGGTCAAGTTACTACGCCTCGACCCACTACAGTTCCATACCCAACTCATTCTAATTGGAATGATTCATTGGGAATTGATCCATGGCTTATCACGCACGATCTGATGATTGGAATCGATTCTGGAAATAAAAGCGACGACAACAAATGGACAAAGGTGACTACTTGTTAATCGTAATCTATGGAACTTTTAACTAAGCAATATGAATGAAAAATGGTTGGGAAAATTAAAACCATATCATCGGTTTTCGCTTTCTAAAATCTCATAAGACGATATACGCGAGCTTACGTTAGACTTTCTATGGCATCTTTTAAAAAAATAAACAATACAATTTCAGACTTTAATATTTGTATCATTTATTGAAAATCAGTTGAATATTCTCGGTGGTACTCCGGCATATAAGAACGAAAAAGCGTATACGAGGATAACGTTGATGCAACTAACGCCAATGGGAAATTTCGATACTCATGGGCCGGTATTTTACGATATTAATTTGAATTCTCTAATAATTAATTTAGATTTGGGAAATGGATAGTGATGGCTTTAGCAAAGTGCTTGGATCATTACAATATACTAGATCGGGTTTAGCGAAATATACACCGTAGGTTAATTTAGTTTTTCAACAGAGATGCTCACAGGTAACGGAAATCGTGCCTGTCCTTACTTGTAACTATCTAACTTTCCAAAATTTGTGCCTGTGCCTGAAAATGATCAGAGCCATAGGGGATGGTCAGAAGCGAGAAGGCTAGATTGTGTTGCGGGAATACCAAGCAAATCGAAGGTCAAGCGGACGAGATTTTCCAACCAACTTACTATCTCAAACTTGGGTAATTAAACCATAAAAACGAAAAGTGTGAAAATCATAAATAAAAAGCAAATTCGTTGAATTGTCTCGAGTAGCAAGGAATGCTGCCTGTATCTTCAGGCAAAGGTGAGGGCAAAGAGAGAAAACCATTTTCTTGCATCGGGGATAGATTTAAACTGAAAACATAGAAAAATGTGGATTTTCTAAGAAATAGAAAAACGAAGGTCGCAGTTCGCGACAGTACCATACACAATGTAAGGTATGATTTCACACACTTGTAACTTGCCCCTCAAATACCTTACCTGTGAACATTCTTGATTTTCAAACTGATTTTGTCCAATTTAGTGGAATGGTAAAAGCAGCAGATGAAGCATTTAAAATTTACGGTGAAGGTCGCAACTTCTCAGCTACAAGAAATCATACGCAACGCACATTTCTACTCATTACAGATTCATTGTAACCTGGTATACTTCATTTATATTTATAATGTGCTTTTATTTCAGGCCTGTAGACACGAGCTTTTTTGCGCTACCTACCATATCTGGTAGTGTAGCTGAAGCATTTCAAGATACCGATACGCATTTATTAATTATCGGTTTTGGAACATTTGATGACGTAGTTTTTCTTCTCAAACCTTTAATCTATTGAAATTATATTTAGTCATTATATAGAGAGAATAATGGAAGTTGGTTTACATACGTGCAAGTAGATGATGCTAATCAGAAGACGGCAGCAATGCAAGTTGTTCAACTGCTCACGAGGCCCGATCCATGTATTTATATTTTTTTATTAATTTAATTTATTAGCACAACTTTTAGTCTGCTTTACAAGTAGTTCGCAATGGGGAAATATAATGTTAAAAACTGGAGAACCAATAGTGATAAAAGAACCTTATTATTATTACTCTGGACCACCTGTTAACGGTAAAAAACAATGGGGAGCGAAAGATGGACAGAAATATCGCTATTGTAATTTCCAAAACTCAGTCGCTGTTATTCAAAATTTCGTAAGTTATATTTTCATCTTATCATTCCATCAAGATATCTTTCGAATGAAAATTAATTTATTTAAATTTCGTATAAAACTTATATTAATATCGAAAATTAGAACTACGCAAATCCCAGTACCCCAGATGGCCCTACAGGACAGCCTTACGCCCCTATGTGCCTGATGATTTTCCACGAATTAGAAGTGGAATTCGATTACGTTAAAGTATATCTTGGGAGTGAATTGGATCCTGATCAAGAAATTGGATAGTATGCAATCAAAAGTAATTCCAAAATAACGCTGAATGAAATTTAGCTTCACTGGCCTGGAAGTCACAGGATCGTATCTTGAAATTCCGTATTCCGATTCGATCACAATTGAGTTCCGAACGAATAATCGAGAAGTCTTTGGCGGGTTTTATTTGACGGTTGAAGCTAAGTCATGTCCAACATTTACTACGCCACCTAACAGATAAATGCAATAATATCTTCAAAATTATATTTGTAAAAAATATTGTATCAATTCTCGGCAATGTTTCGACTCGAATTGAATGCATAAATAAATGCCTTAATAAATCATTTACAACTTGTAATTGTTTGATAACTGAACCCATTATAGATATCTCTTGATTAATAAAGTTCCGGGCCTTAATATTCTAAGTTTTAGATTTAATTTCGTAAAAAATATTTTTTTGAATGTCAAAGAGTATTTAGTTTTTGATAACATTCGACTAGTTTGTAAAATTAATGATAAGTGGTTTAAATCGCTAATAATCGTTAATATCGAATGAAATTAGTTGTTCCCTTCTTGAAGAAGCATACCATTCTTTTCTAATATTTAAATAAATACATTAGCATTGAACATTTACTATATCTTTTGAAAATTTTCTTATTTTGTTCAAAAATCGAAAAAAAAAACGTTTCATCTGTAATCCCGCCATTTTGTTAGTCGTAAGCATGATTTTTCCCATTATCAAAACTCATCGTCCAGCATTGCGTCGAATCATTTGAGAAATGGGTGAACATTTTGAAAGGGAAATGAATTGTTTTCGATTCAATTGATTCAATTTAGATAATAAGTAAAGTTACGAGCATTTTTGAAATGATATGCTTGACAATTTATCGCGATCTTGAGCCAGAGCGTGACTTTGTCAAGGTGTTTTCTGGCGATTCGATGTCTTTTGACTCTGAATTAACAGCGTAAGTAATTGATCTTTCATATTTTTGCCCAATTTAATAACTTCAAATTTAGCTTCTTCGAATTAGAAGTTTATGAAGCTAATCTCTAAATTGAAAATTCGGCTAATATCACAATCCAGTTTATAACAGATAAAAAAACTCGCCTATGGAGGATTTTATCTATCGGTAATTTCTGGAAAGTGTCCCAAAATTCAGTTCCTACGTCAACATATTGATCACGGAAGGAATCCAGAAAAAAATGGTATTGTTCATAATTGATGGCATTTTTGAATAGAATAAATTATTCCCAATAGAATTTTGTACATTTAAAAAAATAATAATAAAGCGATGTATTTGATCGCTAAAAGTTATAAATAAAGTTGAAGCACATTCAATAATCTTTTGGTTCCACTAAAATTATTGGAATGTTTATAGTCGTACGCAACAAATATTGTGAAATCATACTTATTTATGGAATTTTGGGCGTCTACCCTCATATCAGTCGCAATGCACAATTTTTGAAATCCGAAGTCCGTCATTTTTAGTTTGGAATGCCACACCCTAAATATTCCTAAAGTTCTTCGAATTATTAAACTTGGAAGTCGATGGTTTTTCGATTGCTCGCGAAGACGCTGCTGATAAAAACAATGCTCTGATCGGACTTTGAGCCCAAAATACGCAGTCTAACTCGAATAAAAAGCAATAAAATTCGGCGATAAAACCAAGCTTCTACTGACAAACTTGATCGTAAAAAATACCGATAAGCTGGAAGACAATGGGTATCACGGTCTCCGGCTCGAATACGATATAAATACTGCCTAAAACTTGAGCCTCATCAAACAAATTTGGCATTTACTTCCTTACTAACCTGCTTACTGTCAACCAAAATTTTAGAATGTCATTACTATTCATTGGTATTTCTTTCTTAGTTGGTGTCCAATTAGGTAACTGAATTGTTAATTAATTGAGATAATTATCGTAATTGAGATCGGGCAAATGCTGCTTGTGGCGTGGCAGATGGATTCCAGTACCAGCAACTCAGCGATGTAAACCCTTATGCAGCATTTTGGCCACCAGTGGACGACATGTTCATGGCCTGCGCTGGTAATTACACAGCTTACGTTTATTCTGGTGACCCTGAAAGAGGACTTACGGTAAAATTGTCGATTTTAAAATTTGTGCATTTTTCAAATTCCAGGGACTTATGATGAAAGGCTTCAAACCAATCCCCGGACAGCAAGCCTCATTGACAATCTACAATTCAGATGGAACGATTTTTGGGATGTAAGTGGATTTAGAAGAAGAAAAAAACTATTCCCGCTTTTTGTTAATTGAAGTATCACGGATGATGCAACTGGAAACGCATTGAATTCGAAAATCGCTACTCCGAACATCACGGTGATTTGGCAGCAGACTGGTACACAATCATGTAAGAACAAGTTACTCTCATTCTTATAAAATAAAACAAATGTGTCGAGGTAAAATAAGTCCATTTGCCTGTTTTCCCATCCCTGAAACCATATTTCATCAATCAGATCTTTAAACCATTAATTTTTTTCGAGGTCAATTATTAATGAAAGAAAATTTCTTTCAGACGGCTTTACTGGCCAGATGCAACGAGCCGACCAACCTCCAGGTCCAACCACAGTTATCACGACAATGCCTCCCCCCACAACTCGAGCCTACAATGGCTCTGGAATCGACCCGTGGTTGATCTCGCACGATCTACTCATCGCCATTGACAGCGGCAAAAAGCCAGATCAGAATACTTGGGAGAAGGTCAGGACTTCCTTCGACTATCAAAAATTCTCGACTCATGAAACGAATCTTTTTAATGTATTGCCCTTACAAATATTCTTCAATCGTATTATGTTCCAGTTAAAAATACACACGCGCACAACTTATACTCTATATTGAATTGTGTTGCCTAAGTTGATTATGAGCAATTTCAGCTGAAAATCCTGATCACAAAATTCGATAAATTGCTGAAATTCGATGACGCCACAGTGGACAACGCCACGACGTATGACACGAGACAAACGCTCATTTCACTGACGCCATTCAACAGTAACCCGTTCACTCCGGTGAGTTTTGAATGTAAATCTGTTTGATCCAAGGGTTCGTAGGTTTGGCAAACCGACTACAATGTCTTGTCCGACTACATTCCTCAGATGCGTCCGGATCCAAGCAACAAGGCAGTTTTCGTCAGGTAAGAATGCTTTGTTCTGTTTGTTTTGAGCATCCTCTCTAAAATTTCAATGAAAGGGTTAATCTAAAAATGTTCTTTTTAAAGAAAAGATCTCTAAATTATCGACAAATTTTAGTAGTCTCTTATCAACCGCCGACATTATCTTCAAGATCATCACCGATCCGACAGACCCAAAATTCATATATTCAACTAGACCAAACGCTCAAAGGACCGTCGTTTTATTCACCAGTTCGACGTAAACCTTCTTCACCGATTTATAAAGAATAGATCATTTCAGATCGAGTGATTTTGAAGACTTTGTGAAAACTGGAGAAGATACTTTGGCTCAGAAATTTCTCGACCTCGACATCCGATTGTTGGTCGTGGGATTCGGGATGGATCAGGATTCATTGGTATTAAATTTCCAATATAATTTACTCTTTAAGTTTCAAAAATTCAGGCCAAATACAGCCAAGAAACCAACTGGTTCTCCTTCTTCAATGCACTCGACAACACTATGGACGTTGTTAATCAATTGGCTCAGGATTACTTCGTCGTTGCTGATAAACGTCAGAGAACTCTGATTTTCCTGAATTTAGAGATACATTTCAGTCTGTCCCCCAGTTCAAGCAATGCTCGATCAAGCTTTGGATAATACTCAAACTGAACTGAAGACCCCAATTTCTGAACCTTTGAATTATCTTGGACCCAAGGATGACAAAACCAAGACTTTCGATACGGATGGAGGTCAAACCGGACGATATTGCAATTTCCAGAAAAATAACTACGTCATCAGAAATAACGTAAAATTTATTTCTATAAAGTTGAAAATGAGAATTCTTTAGGTGAAAACCGCTGAAGATCCTCCTCAGCAGGGAGCAATCTGTATGACGATCTACTACCAACTGGAAGTTGACAAGGACTTCGTCCACGTCTACAAGGGGGTTGGGCAGGATAAGAAAGCTGTTGCTAGGTAAGATCATTTCTTCTCTCTATATAAAAAAATCATTAAAAAAAACACATTTGCCATGTAAATAATTGATCACTTTCTTCAAAAATAAAAATTCTTTGCTACTTTTCAAACTTTCGAACAATTTGAGTCATTTCAGCTTCTCCGGTCTGGAGGTGCTAGGATCCCGTATGGAAATCTACGATAGCGTTACGATCACGTTCACTTCCGACAACGAAGAAGTCTACGGTGGATTCTATATTCAAGCGACTTCTGGAGAGTGTCCAGCTTCATCAACCTTGAAGAAGCCTATAATCATTCATTGATATAAATTTTGATCGCTGATTTGATTTTAAGTCATGATTGTTACGAGTATGTTAAGGTTGGGAATTGTTTTTGATTAAAAATAAAATTTGAGCAGATTTTCGAAATTTTGATCAAACCTAAGCTGAATTTCTTATCAATTCACTCCGATAATTTCCAAAAATGTCGCACCCTTTTTGAGAAAGGAAGTGGAAACAAATTTCCCTGTTAATTCGCAAATTTAAGCTGATTTAAAAAGCCCGCTTGGAGGCAAAAGATTTAAACCTGGAAAATGCACAATTCAACAATGGCATTTGCGCTTTTTCGATCTACAGTGGCGATATGTTTAACGTTTCCTTCAATATACGTCTAACTATTATTGATGGTTTTATCATATTGTTTTGTATTCGCAATGTTATTTTAAAATTTATGATCAATTTATTGATGTTCTTCCCCACATTATTTCAAAAATGTGCGAAGTTTATTCAATTCCTCGCCTCTTATTATTTTTCATCTAGAGTTTTTGTCCTATTTGGTATTGGTGTGCGAGTGGGAGTCAGTCTAATCGTTTATTCGTTTATGAACTGCTCTTCCGGACTCATAACAGCCAAAGGATTAGAATGTTTATGCTGAATGGGGAAGACGACACAACTTAGCACTTGAAGATGAGGTATTAGTTTATGTCAATTTCGAATGACGAAAAATAAAATATGGTTTGAAATCGACGCGTTTTAGACATAAAGATTGAGGTAGTGAGTTAGAATAGGAAGGAACAACTTATGGCAATTAATAAAGGTAGTACCACGCAAATTCAACGAATATGCGCATTTTGGGCCAATTTAGAAAATAATAGCTTACCTATAGAGTATAGGGAGGGATTTGGTGGTGGAATGGTAGAAATCAAACTTTTCAACCAAGAAAACTCACTATGATATTTTTATCGGTTTTTGTGATACTACTTTTATTAATTGTCCAACTTATTATTCTTAAAGCCGAGAAAAAATTGTTTTATAACAATCTACCAGTTCGAAAATAGTTATTCGATACTGATTTAAATTTGTAAATACTAGCATATCATTCCGATTGAATTATTGTTACGATAAAGTTTGAATGATGATGAAAAGTTTAGATATTTCACCTAGAAGACTTTATCCAAAGTCATGAAGTATACCTTATTTTATGCAAGCTAGTTCATTAAATTTCATTATAATAACAAGTAAAATAAATAAAAATACGGATTAAACTCTAAAAAGACTAATTAGAAAACATATAAACAGAATACAATACTCTAATCCGAGCCTAGAAAATCGCGAATTTTATTTATGCGAGACTAAGGGTTTGTGTACTGAAGCTAAGCCGTTCGGATAAATTCCCTCATTAAGAAATGGCAATGAAATTAGTAGGTGTTTATCGTTTATCCGGCTTATTTGTCAATTTCATTAGTTGATATGTGTTTCGTCTAATTTCGCTAATCTGATAAATCCCGATTAGTTCGCTAGTTCCAGTGAGAATATTATTCGTGTTTATTTTCAGTCGCGGAACCCACAAAACGCTGTATGTACTATAGTCGGTAGGAAATAGTTTTCATTTTATCCTTAAATTTATTTTTAAAAAAAACCCCCCAATTCAATAATTGATTGATATGAAAAATCATTATCGAGTGCCCTTTTAATGAAACATAATTATTTTTGTTAAAACTTTAGATGAAATACATATAGTAACATTTGATCTTCATGAAATATTTAATAACCTTGCAAATCGCCGATAGATCGACAATGAAAATCCTATATTTAACATTGTAAGATATCGAAACCTATCTTCCAAATTTAGCTAAATTTACCCTGCGAAAATCACGTTTTTATCATCCCTTCCCATTTCTTTATTGCAAAAAGTGTGGCACTTATGGGTTTTTGTTGTTTTCATTTATAGCAACGTGGGGTTCATTTTTAGCGCTTTCTCTCGTGGGGCGGTTTCCATTCTGGTTCGGTTCTGGCCCGCATTCGGCAGACGGGTTCAGCTTTTCCTGCCAACTTTCAAGGGCAGGCAGAAGTGGGTCAGTTCCGGTAATAACCTTTACTCGTTCGTACAAGTGAATACTTAACCTCATCGAAACCCTCGAGAGGTTCCGAGGTTTCATAGATAATGGTGATTTATTTTTGAACTTCCAGATTTATTTAGCTGATGAAGAACGTTTCAAACCTTGCCAATATTTCATAGATATTCATAAATGCTAAGTTGCTCAAATTGCGAGGTAAGCTTGTAAAAATATCGCTAATTCAGATTATTTTATCTTGATCATTGTTTCAAAAATTCTGATATTCACTCATAATAATTCAAAAATGTTACTTGGGAGATCTGTTTTTCAAATAGCACAAATAAATTTCGTTACTTTTCAATCCGAGTGTTTTATCAAAACCAAATTTTATTCATGCCCCTTCTAAAAATTTGAAACATCTATCTTTTATACTCCTTCATCAATTGTTTACTGTGTTTGACAAAATTGCAATCGCAAATCGAATGTGTTGCAATGAAGCAAATAAATAGTCTTATTCATTTCCACATTACTGTTTTCAGTTTTCATTTTTAAGCCTAACCTAACATATCATATCATCTTCTTAAAAATGACTCCCAGCTTGATCTTTAAAATGTTGGGCGTGCAAAATCTGAAACTTTTCTTTGTGTCTCTCAAAAATCACGGTCTTTCCCAGACTCCGCCCATTTTTACGTACTCCCTCCCCTCGCTCTCTATTTTTCATTCATTCTCTCTCGCGCTCTATTTTTCTACCCTTATTTCTCTTCCCTTCTAATTTTCGGTACTATTTTCTTTTTCTCTATCTTTTCCCTTCTGTTTTTCTCGTACTTTCTTTTTCTGTTTCTCTCTCTCTCCCTCTCTCTGATTTCTCTGTTACCTCTAACAATGGCCTGTGGCGAGTTGGTGTGCCAGAAGGCCGGATTCTGTACGGTTACTCGACCATATTTTTTATTTCCTAGATTCTTTCCAACCGACCTATTTACCTAAATTTTCGAATTTTTGATCATTTTCGAAATTTTTATTTCGAAATCCAAATGTTTTCTATTGATCTTAACAATGTTTATATGTTTCAAGCTTTTTTCATAATCTTCGCTGAGTTTTGTCCATCGATTAGTTGAAGTTATCGGAATGAATACGATATTCCACTACTCATTTCAATCGAGTCTTTGACAATTTATCTTCAATTTTCTTTGATGATCACAATTCATGCATTCTTGTATCAAATCTATCATTTCATCAATAAGTTTCAGCAACTTTTCTCAATCTTTTCAATTTTTTTGATAATTTATCGTCTCGTTGAACTTTATAAGCAGTGTCATCCTAAGAATAAAATTCTTTTAAAAATTGCTTTATCCCAGACTGGCAAACGTATTTTGGCCGCTTTGTGGTGGCTCTGGTTCTCTTCCATCGAGCCCATATTCTAACTTTTCTCCTTCGCTTCCCCAACCATCTGCCCGTTCGATGGCCCAACTACCGACGATTTCATTCGTGGACGCGGACACGAAAGCCGCGCTGAACAGTTTGAATCTCCGATTGAATGACATCGACTTGAAATTGAGCATCGTATTGGAATTACTCGCGACAAGATTACCTGATCAGAGGTATTGTAAACGACCGACTACTTGAAACGAAATAAATGAAACATCATTTCTATGCGTGGGAGTTCGTGCGTTATTTGCAGCACACTTTACGCTATTACATCATATTCAGAAGAAAAGTCAGACGACTATTTGTGCATACGCGGTACACACTTTACCATATTCGAATTTGTGCATCATTTATTTCGTCTCAAGCTAGCGGTCAATGACAATACTGCATATTTTTAATATTCTGACAATAATGCTAAACAACTATCAAAAGGAATTTTATGTTTTGCTTAGTAAATTTTTGAGACATCTTTGCCAATTGATTTGAATTAAGCTGCTTTTGGAGCTAATGATATTTATTTTTGAGTAAAGGAACTCAATTCCAAATATACAATATCTCACTTAATATTTATTTTTTTTTAACTCATTTTTTAAATCATATCTTAAAAAATATTTTTTTTCCATTTCAGACTCAACTCGATTTTCGCGTCTCCTCCACAAACCGTTATTTCTGAAGCCGCGTCGAATACTTTTACGCCCACCGTCGGAACTTGTAATTCGAACTCGGACAAAACCGTTAGCCCTAAGGTCAGAACTAATCTTAACTTTAACTTAAGCGCCAGGTCTGAACTTGAAATTTTTTTTTCAAATCAAATTTAGCTCAGCTCTGGACTACTCATATTTATTATTTTAAAAATTTGATTTAAATCTGTTATATAACTCTTGCATTTGATACGCGTATTTTATTTTTTCTTTCCAAAATCTGGGGCATCGATTATTTTTTTGATTTTCCACGATTTCCTTTTTCCATCATCTGACTCAAAACGAATTCTTGAATTTTGCTGCTCGCGCTCTAGAGCGATTATGCTAATTACGCATTGCGTAGGGGTTTTGCTTCATGATGGACAATGCTCTGCGTCTCTCATTCCATTTTATGATAAAGGATAGTGACTCTATCAGCGTGCTATTGCATAAATTCATCATACATTCACTGACCAGTTTCCGTACCCTTGTCTGTACCACTTGATTCCTGGCTCTAGCGGTATTTTTTAAAACTTTTTTTGATCATCTGGTCATAAGATATTTTTGGACGATTTTGAATCTGAATTTGATGTCGCACTTGATGAAATCACTCATTTCAGGATAGAAAGGGAGAAGATAGATTGAGATATTCTAAAACTTGATTCTTATAGGCTATTCTGTACATTCGTTGCGATAAATTGATCCTACCATATCACTCTATTTTCCATCCCAAATATGCAATGCGGTAATTTAGATTTAAAAATATATATATATATTTCAAGAAAATTTCTCTAAAGCGGGGTACTACATTTCTACACCAAAATTTGCAGTGCAGTATCATGGACGGTTCTATTTCGAATTTTGAAAGTGGGTCATTTGAATCGTTGACTGTCTGTTCAGTTTCCGTATGATTCCTACATTGTCACGAGGGGCATCGAGAATTGTTTTTTTGTAGACGAGAAGTCCTTGACAATTTCACTCCATCAAATTAGGTTTGAAACGTGTGCGCGAGAGTGCGAGAGATCGCGGTAACTGTGGCGAGACGAGAGAAACAGAACAAGATTATTTTTGCAGTGAGAAAGGGAACCGAGAAAACTAACGCAGATAAAACAAATCTTTGTAATCAGCAACACGAAGTTTGGGAAATCTTGCAAGGAAGATGGAGGATGATGAAACGATAGGTTTCGAAATTTTGGTTGCCAAATCAACTTTAACTATAACTCCTAGGTCTTCTCAAGAAAAAAATATATCAGCTGTTTATTGTACTTTCATTTTCGTGTTCATTTTTCGTTCGTTAATTTCCCCTCTTCATCCAGTGGTTGCCTGTTTTTTTCGCATGGTCAACCCTCTCTTTTTCTGCAGCTTTTCCCTATCTCGTTCGCAATTTTCCCAACGAACTTTGCGCGTAAACGCTTTCACTCTCGCCTTTTTTGGTCATGCCCATTTTCAGTTCTTGCCTCTGGTCATTCGTACTCCTCTCCGCCCTTCACTTTCCCTCACTATTTCCTCTTGTCTATAGCTATTCTAATTTCTCTGCACCCTCTGCAATTCCCTCCCTATTTCTGCGATGAAACGGTTTCAGACGATTTCCCTAATTCTCTTCGGAACGACGAGCGCGTTTCATAAATGCATAAAAAAGAAAAGCTAAAAAAATACGCCGCTTTTTTGAGAGAGGAAAAGAATCAGAAAAATAGATAAGGAAAGGAAGGATAGAGAGAACGGAAATAATGAGCGGAAAAGAAGGAGAATATCGAGATAAGATGAGATAAGAGTGAATTTTTGCGCGAGAGCGAGAAAAGTGGGGGAGATACTTCTTCCTCTGAACGGATCAAGCCCCCGAAGGGAGGACAAAATGAAAAACGCATAAAATCGAAAAACCCGAAAAACCGTCCGCGAGACATGGAAAATCGAGAACGATCCACGTAAAGTCGTACGATTTCGAGAATTTACCAACAAAATTGAGGGGTTTTAACAAAAATTTACCCATTTTTGAAACAGGGTAACCTTGGGAATTTTAGCTCATTTAGCATCACAGTGAAAATCTTCGTTTTAAATTGACCTCGAACAAATCTCAAGGTTACGTTATGTTTTGTAGAAGATACTGTCAACTATTTTGAACTGACCTCGAATGTGGACACCAAACTGCTATTCAAATCGTCGTAAAAATTTGCATAACACACTAAAATTATCATCGAATTCTTTTGTCACTACGTTCTCAAATTACCAAAATACAATTTCCAACTTCCGTGGTCTACTAAAGTTTCAAGGTCGAGTTCTCTTTTGACATTTCGCTTGACCTCGAAAGAGCAATACTGAATTTCAAAATAAGAGAATGGTTTCGCAAATTTTCGTAATTTTTTCGCGAATCGGTTTTGTTGACCTCTTCAAATACAAATAGCTGCCCTCGGGGGTGATTTTGAAAGAATCGGAAAATAGCTAGGAGGAGAGAAAACGGAAAGATAAGAACTTTTCGGAACATGCATGCGCATATGAGCATTTCCGAATATTTGCACTCTCAGAGTTCGACTTTCTGATTCTTTGTCGTCTTCGCTTTCCATACTATTTCTCCTATTTCCTTCTTTTCTCTGAGTTTTGTGTACTGTTTTTCGAGTTCTTTCTCTCCCTTTGAATTCATGCATGACTCGTGCAAAATGCAAGAAACAAGAAAAATGTCGTTTGACCAAATGCAAATCAAAAGAACGCGTCGTTCCAAGAAATCTCCATGGAGGAAAAATATGCTTAAAAATTTTGTAAATAAAAATTGATGTAGAAAGGAGTTAGTGGTTGCATTTTTAGAGACGGATATCATATTTGCAAATCTTGAAAGAAATTCAACTTTGATTAGTATGCTTCAAATCTACGAAAAACAAAAATTCTAAAGTGTACTACTTTCTCATTGTTTTTTCGCTTGAAAAATTATTCATAAGAAAAATACTGTAGTCGGTGATCTATGTATTTACGCTTGCAAATAAGCCGTTACACATGACAACAAATAATTGGGTTACAATTCCCAAGAGATTGAAATTTTTGATGAACAACACTAAACCACGAAGAAGATTCAATATTCATGAAATTTGATGTCCACAAATTTAGGAAAAATGTTATATCAAAGTTGATAAGTTGGTGATAAAGTACTGTATTGGCTTGCTTTCATCGTTAAATTTTTGGAAAAAAAATGAATTTGAATATTTTTAATATCAGCAAATTTAGACCAAGTCAGATGTCGAAAGTCAATACGATATTGATAAGATACCGTATTGACATGTCCTTTATCGCTAAAACCATTTGCCTCTCGCGAGTTGCACTTTTTCTTCGTTTCAGCCAACTGTTTTGAGTCTTTCTTCGTCCCCCGTTTCACCATAACATCGAACTCCCCTTTGTACTTTCAAATGCATTCAGATTGAATACGGTAGTCTCAACATCCAAACGACTAGAAATGAACTTTCTATTTACTGAAACATTTGCTAAATTTAAATCAGTAGAGAATAAAATTATGAATCGGACAAAACAATGCATAATTTAGTAATTCTTATCTAGTTTCGGAAACTTTAACAGGAAACAGATTATTGCAAATGTTTGAGTTTTTTATTTGAATGACCCTTTTTCATCGGAATAGATCTGGAAAAGCTATACCAAATTTAAAAAAAATTCTAAAACCTATATTTCAAATCATCGTTTTATCAAATCGTCAAACTTTCTCTTCGGACTATTCGAATATTATGCAAAGCGCCTTTGGTTACGTATTGTTTTTGCATCCGAAGCGAAAGTAGTCCCTCCCAAAAAATAATGCAGCATTAAAATATGTTTCTACTCTCGATCTTCACTTTCTGTCTGAATATTGCCGTATTTTAACATGCTGCGGTTGATCAACAATACCTTCTCTTCGGCATGGTGTTGTTTTGAGGATTGCGCTACGGCAAATTTTGAGTGAAAGCGAAAAGGCGAAATGCCGTAATTCGAAATGAATTACATAATCATTCTGCATAACAATATACCAGAATCGAAGTCAAATCTGACGGTCATGAATATTCGATAAACTTTCGAAAACTAAAGTGGTAAATAAAAATTGGGTAAAAATTTTGATCACAAATTAATATATCTCTAGAAAATGTTGAAACCTAACTCATACAAATCTTTTCTTTTTCAGATGGAATGCAAAGAAGAATCAGACGGGGAATTGGACATGGAGGGCGACGGGGACGAGGGGGACGAGGAAACGGCCTACGACACTGAAACCAGTCGAACCCAGACTAATACCAGCCCAAAAACCGAGGTAAAATTCGATCTTTTTTCACTTCCACCCAATATGCTATATTTCAACACCAACAACTCCAAATTGTGTCGGGTTATTTTCTACTCATCTAGAGGAAAACACAATCAAATCTCTAAGAACCAAACATTTTTTAGGAGGAAAAAGGAAGTCTTGAGGATGGACCATTCCCGGAAGGCGCGGTGAAACGAGCTGCCGAAAAAGCGGCCAGAAGTTTCCAGAGCACTCAGCCTAAGGTTAGTCGAAATTTTTCGATTTTTACTAGATTTTTCATTAAAAGTGCAATGCCAGATGTCCCAGTTTCCGCTTTTTTCAAACCTCCCCAGACGTTTTTTCTCCGCTTTTTTCGCCGCGTTTTATGGCCTATTCACGTTGTTTCAAACGGTGGGGGGTGGCCGTATTCGAGTATTCAAAAAACGACTGTAATCGCATCCAAGATTGCGATCTCATTCATTTTGCTGCAATAATCTCCTAGCTCATTAGATCCGAATTTTGCACGTTGATTTTATCTTTCTCTTTCTTATCCACTCGACCAAAATACTTTTATTCCTAATTTCCAGTCGTTTTTACTGCCATTGTGTTAAGGATTCGTGACAGCCGCAGAAAGTGTCCTTGTAAAAAATGCGTGTCTCTTTCATGCATAAAAAGGCGGGGAAATAGTGTGGAAAGGAATAGAGCACAGAGAAGCCGGACAGACGTTCCCAGTCAAAAAACAGCTCTCACCAGCGCCGTACCTTAAACGGTTTTGGCGCGAACACTTTCTTTATTCCAAAGTGAGAGAAGCGGATGAATGAGAAATAGCATTGAATTTTCCGAAGAAAAGAAGAAGAACCTGAGAAAATAGCGAAGGGCCATATGGAGATGTTTTTAGGCGAAAAGGGCATTTGAAAAAAAACGATCACCGCGGTAAAAAAATGAGATTGAAAAAATGCTTAGCGCGCACATTTAGAGAATTGAGAAAAACTCGGAAAATTCGAAACAAAGGTAATTTAGCCGGGGGAAACTAGAATTTGCATTTTGTTAGAAAATTTCAGGCTTCCTTCAAAGAACTATTGGATTTTACAACTCCTTTCTAACCATGAATTTTGAACCCTCATTTAAAGCACTTATCGATCACATCATTTTATAGCCGAAGAGCAAAAAACACCAAGGAATAACTCATCATCGACTTCAGACCTTCTGAAACATATCAATGAATATCTTTTCAATCCTGAAAACCGTATCTCTATCGAAAGCTATTGATCTTCACTTCATGTCCCACTTCACGAAATATAACCGATTTATCCAACTTTTCACGTCCAAACCAATTATTCTCCATCCGTATGATAAACGTTCCAATGCTCTAATATCGGTTCTGACCAGTCCAAAATCCAGACACACCTAACATCATCTCTCTTTCAATGATAAAACATAGCCATTGAAGCGGGCTGGCATAACTTCCCTCTCCCATAGGTTCGGTCAGCACGAGCATAGCGAAGCGCGTAAACACCCCGGATCCAGTTATGCCTTACATCAGAAGTCTTTTGATTCGTCGCTTTCTCTGATTTCTCTCAAAATGCCCTACTATTTCTTTGAATTGTTACATTTCCATGTCATGTTTCAAATTGTGGGGGAAAAGAGTAAATTATACCTGGCCTCGAAAAATTTCGGGTAAGGAACAGTTCAGCTAGAATGGGTAAAAATTACTAGAGAAAAAGTTGAAATAGCACAGAAAAAATCAAGGAAGAAGGAAGTTGGAAAACAAGGAAATAGTAAGGGTTTTTAAGAGGAAAAGAAAAAGTTGGGTACTTGGCCTGAGGCAAGACTAGTCTTCACTCTGTACGTCCGTCATTCCGTCATCATATTCCTTACAGTCAATGTCTCTCCCTGTCTAAATTGTACTATTTCTCTATCTAGCGTCTTTTTCTCTCTCTCAATTTCTAGAGGTATTTCGCCAATTTCTTACTTCTCCTTTTTGCGCTCTCAACTCAACCAATATACACATAAACCGGTGCCGTATTGTCAGGGAGTCAGAAGAACGACGAAAAATCGAGGAAAGGAGGAAAATGATCATCGTCAAAAATCGCTAGCGTTGAAGAAAAAGAAGAAGGAGACTTCCGGGTAAAATTAAGGACGAGGAAATATTTCACAATAAAATTATGAATATCGATAATGCAGGCGAATTAGGACTGAAAATGATCAGTTACTTTTGAAATTCAACAAACCGCAATGTAACCTCGATGTTTTGAACTATCGCATCAAAAAGTCTGGGCTACGGTAGGATGTTTCTTGCTAAGTCATTTCCTGACAGACAATAACTTGGTCGTCTCTATCGTATGAGACCCAGTTTCTTCCCTTCCGACGATCTCAGAAACGTCTGAAATACGTCACAAATAAAGTCCAATATCCCTAATCACTCGTTATCTTTCTATGTTTAGAACTATTTCTTTGTTCTCTTCGTTTCTATACTCTTTTCAAAAACTCCCCCAGATTCGGAATGAGAAAAAAACGCGATAACAAAAAGGGCATTTCTGTTTCTCTGGGTTTCTGAAAAATGAATGGTCTTTCTCCAAGTAGCTTGTACTATCCCAATTACCTGTGAGTAGTTCTTCGGCTTTCTGACTTTTTCAACAAAGATTCGTTTTTGTTAGGCAAACGTCTTGAATTATTTTCAAAAAATCGTAACCCCAAAACAACTCTATTTTGAAACGAAAAACATGAAACTGAAGAAAAAATTAAAATTGGTTTCAAGTTTATCCTCCTAAAAATCATAATAAAAGGAAATAATTCGTTCGTATCTGCATTTTGAAACTTGGAATATAATTGAGAAGTTACCGTATTTTCTTAAGAGTTTTTATTGGTTATTTACTAAGTTCCGGAAGTTTCCTACTTCATTCACAAAATGTTTCATAACTCTTCACAAACAGTAACTTTCGAGTTGTTTGTACCAAATGACTCCGTAAAATTACTGGATCTATCCATTGTCTGTTTGCTCAATTTTGCCCTGAGGGGTTCTCTCTCTCTCTCTCCTAACTTTTCCCACAGTGTTGCGCTCACAGATTATGAAACGCAAACAGAAAAAGGGAGAGAAAGAAGAGGAGTCGCGTGCGCGAACCGGTATGAAGAAAACGATGGAAAGAGAAATCGAAAACTAAGAAATAGTTATGGATTTTTGGAGGTTAAAGAATCAGAAATTGACGAGAAAGACAGGAAAAACGCAGAAAGTCAGGGCAAATTTGAGGAAAATGAGAAATAGTACGCATTTTTACAGAGAAATAGAACACGCCTGGCGAATGAAAATCAGGCCGCAAAATGCAAGATGGACACGAGCAGCGCATGGGAAAAGTCGGGGACTGTTTGGAAGAGGCAGAGTGGTCAAGGAATTTTGAAGAAGTGATAAAAGTTGAGGATCATGCAGTTTTAAAAATTGAGAAAATGTTTGAGATATGCATCAGAAGCTCTTTCCGTAAATTTCTCGAAATTTCGAACAATAACCAGACTGCATTCAGTTTTTTTTTTATTGTTTATAATAGCTTGAATATTTTTACATTATCCTTATGTGCATTTCAAAACACGTCTCGACTTGCGATAAATCCCATAAATCTATTGTAGTAGAATACTCGTCGCCAAGCTTTTAAAATTATCAGACAATTTTAAAAATCCAATTTGGTTTCGTAAACATTGCTAAATCATGCTTATTCATTCATTCTTTCATTGCGTTTAGGTTTCAAACTGTTCTTGCATTCCTCCATTTCCGAATGATTCATGATCCGACAGTTTGCCTTGAGGGGGTGGGCTGGGGATTTCTAGCACTCCTGCCTGCTTTCCCTCGATTCTGGGTCTGGAAAGAGTTCCGAAAATCAGTCAGCTTTGATAGAAAGTGGGTGTGTTCGTGTTGACTCGAACCCGCTGAGAAACTGGAGAAGGAAATATAAATTTTAGGGGATTTCGGAAAAAAGCTTCAAAATTTTAGGAAAAAAATCATTGTAAAATTCGAAAGTATTCACTGACATGGAGTGCAACCTTCCTGTTTGAAATTATCTATCGGTAAATTTATTAGGAGGAAAGTTCCTGGTTTATGTTTCGGGAGTTTAGAAACCATCAGTCCAAAACGATTAGATATTGCATAACTGGGATGAGTATGGACCTTCTTAAGACAATGAATAGTATGCAAAATTTGCACCATTCCAAGTAGCTTTTCCTCCAATCGACTGCTGATCTGTTATTCATCATTCTCCTCCTTCCCTTCCTGTTTGATCTAGTTATATTGTTTGTGCGTATCCTCGAGCATCTCTCCTCTACTCTTCAGCGTGACGTAACGCAGAGCAGTCAAACAAAATCTCAAACTTTTCACGGAAAAACGGGTTTTGTGCCGGAAGGCATCTCCGGAAAAACGAAGAAATCGGGGGGAAAGTTTACTCTAGAGTCGATCAAATTACTGTACTCTATGGTTTCTGAAACGATGTTTCCTTTGAATCTTAAAAATCAGCCGTGAATTTTCCACTGCAAATCCAAAGATATATGATCATAGTCGAAGTTGAATTTCTCAATTCTAACCGAATAACTCATTGCTACCTAATAAAGCCCATGAGATATTAAATTAAATTAAATTTTTAACTTCAAAATTTCATGGCCTCTAACCAATTGTTAACTTTCACCGGTCTTTGCCGTTTGCATACTGTCACAGGCATTTCATGGAGTGGTTGCGAGCGGGAGCTCTAGTTGCAAACAAAGCAGAGATTGCCTGCGGCAGAGTTTCTCCCACGTCAAATACTAAACAATACGGCAAAAAATCAGAGTTGTTGTGCAAAACGCGAGCACAGCCGGTTTTCGGGTTTTCCGGATGGTGATTGATGAAGTGTCAACAGAATACAGAGTATTGCGCAATAAACAAAACGTTTTCAAGAAAATATTATATTATATCTATAAAATATATGATTCAAGATTTTACACCACACACATAAAATGACTAAAGTTAATCGAGCAATTCTCTTCGTAAGATAAATATTCAATCGTAGTTTAGTCATTCAACTTTCTGGAATACTTTCACTTTATGCTCCTGGTTTTTCAAGTTGCGCATTTCTTTTCCCCGTTATATTTTCGATTTTCTAGGAATAGCTTGCGAGCCATTCTGACGTAGTTGCGTCAATTCAGGTTCTGCCTGCCTTTTCCTGCTTTCTTGCTTTTTCGAGCACTCCGCTTACGTATTGCGTGTAGTTTTTGCGACGGCCACCCGACGGTAGACAAATAAAGAATCTTTGAGCACGCGAAATAACCGAAAGAAAGTGGACAACTCAAAACAACGAACTACCGTAAGTTTTAGAATACAAGTCCAAAATGTACTGCTTTTATGCTTATGGCAATCTTCAATTTTTGAGATATTGAAAAAAACTTATTGCTATGCACCCCCTTTCATCAAGGGAAGTTATTTAGTTTACGTAATTTGAATAATTTTTCTTATTGTACGAAAAGAAGACATCGAACTGTCAAAAATTGAATACTGAATAATCCAGCTTATTTTGAAACGTGCAAACATTGCTTTTATGGTACGAATTTTATGGAGGTTACGAAAAATTTTGTATTTTGCCGATTATTTCGAGTCTGACGAAAACGTTCCTGAAAACATTTTAGTCGCGCAATCGGTCAAAACAATTCTGTTCTGGCTGATTTTGGGATAGTTTTCATTTTTTAGGCGAGAATGCGTAAAACGCGTCACGACTAAGTCAAAACACGACGAGTTTTTAATTTCGACTAAAAATTTTCCCGGCCCGTGGCACGTTCAAAACAAATTTTCGACTACTACTTTTCATTTGAAATATGTATTTTGAAACAGTGTCGAAAACAAAAATCATTCAAAATAGACCGGCAAAAATTCGCCAATGACCGTGAAAATTTACTGTTTTTACGAAATGCATTTCGCATTTTGTATTGAGATATTTGCCGTCATTTTTGTATATGCATCAAAATAATCGAAAACTGGGGATCCAAAAATTTCTATAATCAAAGGTTTTCAACCGGATTTCATAACTATGAAAATCAAGTGTTATATTTTACATCTGCGAAAAAATATCTTTAAAATGCGTACAAATTATACTATTCTAACTATAAATTAGATATAATGATATTTAGCTAAATAGCATAGTATAAATTGTTCTATGCTTGAATTGCCACTATTTTATTAATGCAAATGTCAATATAATTGTCATTCTCATATTTGGCGTTCGTTTTCATTTTCTGTCAATTTTTCAACGATTGTTTTGCTCCTTTGGCAGCCCTGTCTCTAACCAGTTCCACCTCAATCAAAGCATCAGTTTTATGGTGATTGCGCGTGCAACTTTGCTTATCTATTCGATGGGAAAATTGGGGGACGTGATAATAGATGATAATTTGATTAGTTAAATTTTTAGATTATTGAATCTCCTGATCTACCGGAACAATTGAACGATATTAGATATGCTTAGCCAAACATTTGCCTGAAACTCATCGTCAATATTTATAAACTTTCAAGTCGAACTCATAATGAACCAGCAAGTTGATCGATTCATCTACTTTCTAAATCGGTTTCAAAACCCGACCGCTCATAACCAAGATTATCATGGATCGCTGAGTGATAGAAGCATAAATTACCTAAAAAGTGCAAAAATTCGTTCTCTGAACTCAGTCAATTATCCTTTCACTTCGATAAATCATATCCATTTCCCTCTCCTAACGCTACATAAACCAGTCCAAATATGAACAACTGAATGATTTTCTATTTGAAAATGACTTGTTCAACAACGTTCATCGCACTAAAGAGACGGATAGAGGCGAAAAAGTCCCTACAAGAAGCATTTTAGCGTTCCATAATTGAGTAGCGATGACCGTCATTTTCTTCATTCTCTGAAAAATTCCTGCTCTCTAGCCCAACTCTTTCTTCGAATTCTTACAAATCCTTCTCTCTAACCTAACTTTTCCTATAAGTTCCAAAAAAATTCGCGCTATATCCCACTTTAGGTAAGTAAGTCGCGACAAGTAGGCGTACAAATTACGAATCCTTCTTCGCAGCAATTTTAGATTCTAATAATTTGTCTAAGTCTCTTCTGGGGCGTTCTCTATTTCACTTCTAGATCGATTTGACGCTGTTCAACTTGTTCAATTTGATACGCTTCATATCCCACTACATTATCCACCCATTTTGCACTTGTTCTGGAGAACTCTAGAGGGAGGAACGGTTAATTAGCCAAGGCGTCTAATATGACTGAAGTACACGACTAACTTTCTGGACTAATAGATGCAGAAAATAGAAAATGATTCTAGAACGAAAAATTGCAGTCAAATACGGGACCATATGTGAAAGACCGATTAAAAATCGGTGATAAAAACGATGATATTTTTCTTGAAGCATATTCAAAATTATTATTATTTTAAAATTCTTTGAGGGTGAACTTTATCATTAATGTATGATTCAGAGTAATTGATACTTAATCATTGAAAACTTCAATAATCTTATCCTGATGAGACGCGTAGCCAATCTACCAAAACCATTTTCACTCAATTTACAATAACAGCGATTGGAATCACTTATTTTCTCTTTATTGCATCTTCAATTCTTCACGTAAATTGAAAACTATTTACTGGTGTCAATTTTTCAGTTGAAATGGATTCTCTTCCCTTTGAAGTCTTTCGGTAAAATGGATTCGCTCAAAGAAGCAGAAAATTCGAAAATATTATATGGAAAAGAGAAACAATTTGCACGCTGTTCCCCCCTTTCCAAAAAATGCCACTTGGCAAAAAGAGGAAAACGAGAAAAACG
>LIAE01009712.1:7443-72070 GCA_002287525.1 Diploscapter pachys
TTGCATTACTATTCTTCATTCATTCCCATTCGAATATTGAATTCCTATCTCCAACATATCAAATTCAAAACACCTTTTTTTTTATCTTCCTATCTTCAATCTGATTATTGTTTATCGTGCATATCTCTGCATTCCTTATATAGCTCTGTAGCCGGTTGACCTTTGCTTCACTTCCGTTCAAAATATTCTTGCATTTTATGTAAGGAATGAGCCTAATATAAATATCGTCCACAATAAATAGTCGTTAATCCGATTCATTCGTCATAATCGTTTCGTTATTTTCGTAATTTAAAAAAAAAAAATTTTTAAATATTTTTTATGAAGAGCAACTTCTATCATTTAGGCCTATCTTCTGATGCAGCTGTTGTCATCGGGATGACTGACTACTCGCCCCTGTCCTCCTCGGGCTATCCCTCGGTCACCGACTACTTCTCGCCCGATCTTCCCTTCGGCTCCTCGGTCCCTCAACCAGCCTCCACACCGACTGATGTCTCGACCGGCACAGGCCCTGCGGCCGCAGTGCCCAACCTCGGTCCCAAACCGGTTCGTATTTCTCCCCTTTCCCTCCTCTTTCCTTCATGCAACTTTTTGCCTCGCCATCTCAAACAGGTTCCGTTCCTCTCCCCTCTCGGCTCGACGACAAAGTCGCTTTCTACCTGTCCACTTGTCAATTTGATAATTCTTCCCTTTCTCCTCGCGCTTCTGACCTGTGTGAGAGGAGTTCAGTCTGATAAGAGAATTCTTTATGTGAAGGCAGACACGAGAGGAGTCATAAAACGAAACTTCTTTGTGCATTAACGAGTCACAAGTCCAATTGTCGAATTGACCAGACGAATTTCAGAACGAGCCTCCTCCGCCCCCTCCAATCGTGATATGCCCAACAGAAGTCGATCACATCAACATTACGCTGGAGAAGAATCAGCAGTGTGCTTGCAAAGTAAAGAGAGAAACAAACAAGACTACTGTGACTCTATCCATTTTCCAGGACTGTGGCAAATTGTTCAACTCTGTTTGGTATCTGAAGCAGCACGCCGTCAAACACTCCAACGACAGGCCTTTCCGGTGCAAATTCTGCCAGAAGACATACAAGTTCCGGTCCAACCTCTACCAGGTAATTCAACTTCGTCGATGCAATTGGATTGTCATTTTGCAAATTTCAGCACAAATGTCCCGATCGGCAAAAGGCTATGGGACAGAAGGGGTAGGATATTGAAATTTGAAATTGAAGTTCAAATTTATTTGAATTTAGCCGACGCAGAGGCGCGAATCTTTTGATGTCACCGACTCAGCGAAGATTGGAAACAAACCAACTGTTGAAGAGCAAAATCGAAGCGAATATGAGTACGGAAGATTTGGTTAGGTATGATGAGCATATAGTTAAATAAAGTGCGATTCAATTGTACATTATTCAGCTTCCAACAGCAATGCGCTACTGCAGTTATGTCAGATACGGAAGAAAACGATGTTCCGATCACATATGGACTTGTCATACAGTCACTCTCAGATGCTGTTTCCTATGAAGTAAGTAATGAAGATCGATCAAGTACAAATTCGACTTCTAATTGCTGCATTAATATCGACTTTCTTTCCAATCAACTATGCATCTCTAAATGAAATCGAGTGATTTTTTTTCGAATTGTATTCAGATCAGTCATAAAAAGCGATAATTCAACTACTTCAGATATCATGCATTGTTTCAACTTTTGTGCGTTAGAACATTCCTCATAGATTCAGAAAATTATCCATGATAGTGAATTTTTACATCATCTAAGCTTTCTGGAAAAAATGATGTTTAATTTATTTCAGAACTACTTGCCAAACAAGGCACCTGTTGATTACGGTACAGATCCACAGCTACAGACGAGTGGGATGAATGAGAGCATCGACGAAGTGATGCAAGAGGATCAGCAGATGATGATGGAGTCCATCAGGGAGCAGCCTCTCCAGGCACATGAAATTGAGAGCTACGTCCAGAAGAATAAGCAGAAAGTGGGAGTTATCTGAAGAAGCTGGAAGATTATCGTTATTTCAGTTATTCTCATGTCGAAAGTGCAGATTCCTGTTTCCAACAGAAGAAGCTCTACTGAGACACACTGCGTCGCATGCGGGAGAAGACACTAACCCATACAAATGCAACAACTGCAGACAGGTAGAGAAGGAAATAGAAACGAGCGAAGATCAACCCATTCTTTCAGTCATTCATGAAAGAGAAGGAACTACGACGGCACTCTGAATTCCACTCGAATATCAGCCCTTGGAGATGCACTGAATGCAGCGGAATCTTTCGGTATTTAAGCTGATCTTCATAATAACGATCATATCGAACTTTAGATCATCAGTAGCTCTCCGTCGACATCGCGATCAGTGCCGACAATGCTATGTGCCACCGGTACAGAACGATATCGTAAGATTTTCCACAGATATTCAGTGAATAATATTTATGCGGTTATTCGATCCTGAACAATTGTCCATGAAAAAGTGACGGTACTCTGATCTACGAATTCGTTTCTATTTTCTCTCACAAACATCAATAGCAAAACGATGTTTATATACGAATTCATTCACTGAATCTTCGACGTTTCATTACAACAAAACTAACCAATATTTCCTTACGTTCTTAACAGAAATGAGACTGAGTGGAAATTTTAGTACTTGAAGTCAGAATTGGTTTTCAGTTTTTCGGGGTCGAAATCAAAATTGATTTTCAAAGAAATTCAGTTGGAATCGGAATAGAAATAGCCCGATGAAAATGTTCGAAGTTAGCATCGAACTCGGAGTCTGGATTCCGTCTTGCTTCCGGTGTTTAATTTATTTGAAAATCTGTATATTATCACTGACCGATATAACCTGAGACGAAGTAAATGATGCACAAATTCGAACATGCAGAATGTGCATTACGTATTTACAAATAGCCGTCTACCTCATTCCTTGAAAATGATGTAATATTATAAAGTGCGATGCAGACGATGCGCTAATTCTTGTGCATCAAAAGTTTATGTCATCTATTTCGTCTCAAGTAATCGGTCATTACAATACTCTCATATTTGTTTTTCAAACATATAAATCCTTTCAAGCAAAATAATTCAACATTCTCAACATGCAATTTCAGCTTGTATCTTGTCACGCCCCACTCGATCCGTTCTCATTCATCCCATCCACGAACGACTTCCTCTCGCTGCCCTGTCTGGACGAAGTCATACTCAAGAAGCCCTCTCCGGACAGTGGAGTCGACTCCTCCTCTCCATCACATCCCAGTCCTGCGAGCAGAAAGGACGAGATCTACGATATGTATGGAAGGAGCAAAAAGCAGAGGGAGGATGACGAGGACAGCGGGTTCAGAAGCAGAGTCAACTCGGGTTAGCCAATCACTTCTTCGAATAGAATGTCTCTATTCCCATAATCTGTTTCAGTGTTCTCAGTCACGCAGTCCCAATCAGGCTCTCCCGGTTCGAGCTTCTCTTCTGACGGTGGCTCCCCGCATCGCAAACAGTCCATCTCTGCCGAGTGCTGCAGTTCCGAGGCACTCACTTCCAACAGAAATGCCTATCCAATTGGAGGTTAGCAAAAGGAGATTTTCGGCGTAAATGGCAGATTTGTGAGAGATTATGTGTTGTGTTGATGGGAAATAATTACAAACTATCTCGAACCATACGATTTCATGCGCAATCTGTCATTTATGACTTTCCAGTTTAAAGTAGACACTATGGAAAGTTAAAAGAATGATGAAAAATCTGTGACATAGAAATTAACAAGCTACCTTTCAGGCTATGGATCTGGTCCTTCATATGGCCAACAGTTCCTCGAATAATCCCCCTTTTCCCTATAAATATCCTCTTCCTTGGTTCAGTTACATCTTATCCACTAGACTTATCATTCATTACCATATTTATCGTTCAATAGTCTAGTTGATTTGTGCCGTACTTCAACCGTCTTTCAATTCGTCTCCTCGCTTTCAACCCGTACAACTCACTCCTTTTATCGCTCTTTCACAGCCAAATTCAACGTCTTTCATTCTTCTTCAACTACGCAGGTCGACGTGACCGAGTCTGTACATAATTTATCCAAAGGTTAGCCAGAATAATCGTTGTTTGAACATTTGTAGGTTCAATCTAAATCATTAGAGAGAGAAAGAGTTAACCTTTTTCCGAGCAGCTAATGGTCTAAAAATTTATGGCAGATTGAAGCTCACAATGGGAGCTCACCTAATGCTATGTAGCTTTTGATCAATTTTTAACCAGTGGGATATTCAGATGTTCTGATAATGAGAATCTGAAGTTCTGGATATCCAAAGACAGAAAGATTACGGTTGTACTTTTCGACTTCAGATTCATGATTAGGACATCTGAAAACCCCTATTGGTGAAAAAGTTGATCAAAAAGCGGTATGAAATTAGATGAGCTCTCCTTGTAGGCAATTTCTAAATTATCAAAATTCAATCGGAACAAAATCAGCTAATGTTGCATTATGTTTCAACCATTCATCAGTAATAATTCATTCCTGTTCGTACAGTTTGTTCAATTTATTATAACAAGTTGGCAGGCAAGTTGGTGAGTTCAACCAACAAAGGGAAACGCCCAAATTTGTCTCTCGATTCCCTTCCCCTTCATTCTCGATTCTCCAAAGGGCAAAAGCAACTGTAAAGTGGTAGGAATGAATGAATGAACGAATGAATGTTTAATGCAGCATATCTGACAATAAAGGATGACATAAACAGAATAGGCGCATTCTTCTAGGCATAATTATTTTAAAACCTATTATAAGAGCCTAAAACTTTATAAGAAACTAAGAATATTGTCTCGAAGTTCACCTATAAGAATTATAGAAGCTGATTAAATTTCCGAAAAAAAATCTACCCATAATTAAAAAGTAGAAAAATATCGACTTCGTTAAAAGACATTGTTTTCAGAATTCATAACATTCCTCCCGTGTCGTCTTTCAAGTATTATGCCAAATATCTCATCGTCGATGTCTTTCAACCAACCAATCCGTGTCTCTCTGTGAGCGTGGTGTGGCTCGGAATGGAATCTATCTGGAAGAGAATCTAATTCAACAGACAGCCTCGAAAATCGCGAATCGAGGATAGACATTCGCGTAAGTTTTCCTCTCTATATCTTTGTGGACCATCTCTCTTTCATCTCCTCCAATTTCAGTTATAGCATTCAAGTTGCCCTAATCTGTCAGTTCTCCCAATTTGTCTCTGCCCAATTATCACGCTTCTCTTTCTCTCTCTCTCTCTGCTTCTCGCTTCTCTGCTCTCCCCTCCATTTCATTATCTGTCCCCTTCTCTCGTTCTCAATTCTCGTCTTCTTTGCTTCTCTGTCCTGATCGATCGAGTCAATTGTCAATATGCTGTTGATTTTGCCCTGTCTCCCCTCTCCCTTTTCTCTTTCCACCCATCTGCCCCCGCTCCATTCTCCATTCCTGCCTCTGCCTCAATTGTCCTGCCTTTCTATGGAATGGCACGTCAGTCAGCTCACACAGCCTGTCAATTTGTCGAGCTGCAACCTCTCTTGCTTCCCTATCAACCAGTCAATCAGCCTACTATCAGTATGTATCAGTTGCGTTATTGACCTTGTGTGATTAGTCCTTGTCTGCCTGTGTATCTATCGAGTTGCTGTCAGTCATGCATTCCCTTACCTTCCCCTTTCCCTTCCCCTGCCTCTCTCGAATTTCCCTTCTCCTTTCCCTGTCTCATTTCAGTGTCGATTTCACAGTTCTTCGTTCCCCATACAATGCATTTCATCGCCTCGCATCTCCGAGAAAAGTCCCTTGACGATATTTTTATTCTGGTTGACGCACTGAGTTCTCCTCGCTTTCCACGAATTCACTTTCAGACATACCTTCCTAAAATAATCCTTGCGCAGTTACAGAGAAGAATTTACTCCATAGTTTATGTTGCACATAGCTGTTGCTTCATTGCACCAGTTTAATAGTTAGACAAAATCACATTTGGATAGCATATGCGTGAGATTTTTTCTGTGAAACGTCATAAACCTCGTATAATATGATCATTTGATCAACTCCTATTGTACATATTCTCTTGAATTCCTTTCCTTTCTTTTCGATTCCATGTTTGACCAATGTTTCCCTGCATCCTCTCGCATTACGAACGGCAGTGCATTGCTTCTTTCCTGCCTGATGATTGTGATTGTCTGCCTTTCGGTGTTTTTTGTCCCCTCTCCTCTGCATGTCTGTCATTTACCCTGTTAAGAGGAATGAATGAGTGAAGACAGACAGAGTCTGTTTGAAAGAGAGTGCAAACTGAAGAGAATTCAACATCGACACATTGCAGCAGAGCTTACACAGCATTCAGCGATTCAGCAGCCCTCTCTCTCTCTCTCTCTCTCTCTGTCTCCCCTCTCTTTGTCGAGCCTCTCCTCTCTCCTCTTATCATCCCCTCCACTCTTTGTTTCGTTCTTCTTTTCCCAATTCCCAATTATCGACAGTTTTGTATCTATCATCTCGACAATTCCCTCTCTGCTCTCATTCTTCCACGTTTCCCCATTCTGCCTGTCTCCTTCCTGTCATTCATTCCCTTCATCCATTTTCCATTCCTCCTTCATTCGACCTGATTACCTATACCCTTATCTCATATCAGCGATTATAGTCAATCGAATCAGTCAAATCAGTCTAATATCGTCAGTTTTAGATGTGACATCCAAGACCTCCCTGCGTCTCTGCCTGTCCTCTCCGTATTCTGTCACTATTTCTCCAATCTCTCATCTCTTCCACTGGTCTCCTTCATCTTGCTCTCAAATTCAGTAACAATGAGGTGAGTTAGGAGTTCGACCTGTCCTGTCTGTGTCTTATTTGAGCAGACACAGCTCTGTGCTCTTCGAAAAGAGCTGCTCAGTCAAAAACCAAACTGCAATCGATCCAATCGGAGTCAATGTGACTATGACTCAATTGTGAAATCATCTCTAGAGAAAGTCGCACTTTTCCATAAAACCTTGGAATTTCAAAACACGTCTTACTGAAACTTCCTGAATTTCATAAAAATGTAATCGTTACTTGGTAAATTACGATTGTTCTGTCAGGAAGTCTTTCTATCAAATTCCACTAAGCTACACATGTAAAATTGATCGGTTCCAGTTAGATCAAATCGGTCTATGAATTATTTACCAGACGACAAAATTAATCTATGATGTGTTTTTCAGCGTTAATAGCTGATCACACCGACACCGGATGGCTCCCCCATGTTTTTCTCGCCCCCTCCCCTATCTTGACTTGCCCTTGTACCTGACTCGCTGACTCGCTCAGACCTGGATGATTTCATCTACAACATTGATCCGTTGATCTCCCGTGTTGCCCTTGGATTCTGTCGTCGATCAATCATCCTTCGAAAGAGCCCCATTTTTATCCACTCATTATATATTCCATTATTTCATAGATTACTTTATTAATTATCTATTTAATCATATGTTAATTATAGTCTAATTGCCCCCATTCAGAATCGGCTAACCTATCTAATTTCCTTTCTTCTACAAATGTTAGATTTCCTGTGATTGTTGTTCTCGGTTTTTCCCCGCGCGATTCTTCAATTCGATCATTGTGATTATTCGTGTTCTCTCTCTCTCTCTCTCTCTCTTCTCCCTTCTCTTCTTTTTCTCATGCTGTTTCTCTCGTTCCTCTAATCATCATTAGCTAGTTGAACTGAGTCCGTATTTGTGTCGTTTCGCGTACAAATTACATGAAAACCACGAGGCAAATCAAGGTAATTAGAAAATGATTCCTTGATTACGACATTCCATGAATTAAGTTGATCAGACTTGATAAAACTCGATTCGAAAATTGAAACCAATCAAGCTGCCATATAATGCGGTTTGTTTCAACAATGTTTCGTGACTGAATTTTGCCAGTCTGGGTCTGATCTCGGAATGATTGGTTTTCAGGAATCACTTAATTTGCAACGTAGTTTTCAATCATTCAAATTCAAACCAGATTAACATAGAAATATATCTTTATTAATGAATTAATGATTATCTCTATCCATGATCATCTCATTGCTTGTGTTGTCGATTTTCGAATTGTTGTTCAATGTTCGCGTTCTGTTCTCTTTTAATTTCCATGTTCTCATTCAGACATTTCTCAGTTACTATCATGACATCTTCGAGACATCTCAATCATTGCTCGACTTCATCTCAACTCTTTCAAGCCTATCCTTATTATCGAGCAAGACTCATTAATCAGAATAGTTCGAAATCTGTTTTATTGCTAAATGCTAGTAAATCCTTTACTCTTTTCATTAAAAGATGAAGAATTGCTAAAATCTAGCAGTGAAGAAGATTTTGAAAGCTCAATGGTTTGTAAGTTTTGCTCGATATCTTCTTTCCCTTTCCCCTCCATAGACCAATTTAGTTTCTCCTCCATAATTGTGTTTTTATTTGTGCCATTTCTTATGTAAGATTATAACCATGATTTGGTCCGATTTCACAGATAAACACTCATTAAACGATTTGTTCAATTTGCTGTCATTATGTAATTTCTCCTAATCTATAATTTGATAATAAACAATCTATTGTCACAGTAAGTGGATACAATGTGAAAGCAACAGCAACAAATCAAGCACCTGATCGATATATCACAACAAACAGAGACAGACAGAAGGATAGACACAGAGAGAAGGGGCTCACATTTGTTATCATTTCTTTTTCCCTCTTCCTGTTCACAATCAGGCTCAATCATTTATCAGTTGCCCTTCTCCTCTCTCCATTTTCCATCCTCCATTTCAATGCTTCAATGCATCGGTTGGGAAGAGATTATCTCGCTCAGTCGATCGTGTTCTTTCTCGTATTTGATCTGAGGCTGACCGAGTCTGAAGACCACTTTTTGTGTTAAATCTAAGAAAATTTTTAGAAAATTGCAACAGTTTTGAATATCAGCAAATCAAATGTCGCAAGCATTCAAAATTATGAGCATGTGATGAAAACTTAAGATTATACTAAGCATCTTATATGAGGCCTCTCTATAAGATTTTAGCATGGAGTGGTGAGATTTTTCAAATAAATCATAGAGACCTGAAAACCTAGGTAATAAGATCTCTAGGATCTGTTCGAAAAATCTTGCCACCCCTCTTTGCTTTATGCTCGATTCTTACAAAAAAAGAGACTTTCATATACTAACTCATTCTGTCGTTCCTTAGCGATGGCAACCGCATCTCGAATTGTCGGATAAAAGTTTTCTTTAGCTACGAAAGAATAAAATCCACTAGATTCGAATAAGTCTCGGACGGCAGCTAGAAATTCAGTAATTGATGAATTATTATCAGCCAATCAATCAAAAATTATTATTGTTTACACCTTTGGCTGCAGCAAAGTAGACTAGAATTCCTCGGTTCCTCATGTCGGAATACACCTAAACAATATAATCATCGAAGCCATTGTTCATTCCGATATTCATTTAGGTTTCATTTGAATCATAAAATAATCGTCTTTTTTAACTTGGAGCATGAAACTATTTCATGGCACGAGATTTCATTTTCTTTCTTATCATTATCAACAAATCTCTAGCTTCGTTATCGTTCTGCAATCTCAAAAAACTCATAACATAATCCAAACAAATTTCTTGATAATCCTTGACGAATATTTGAAAATGTGTAATGTTTGTCATTCGATGTTATCATGAGGAAGTAACATTTCCAAATTACGAACAAGAACAACTTCAAACACAATGAGTCATCGAGTTATATTGAAATGTTAAGATGTAGAGAAATGACTCTGACCAATATTTCATAATAACGCATTACAAATCTGTGAAAGATGCGATGAATTACCTCCTTCAGGGCACTAACTCCCATGTAATCGACGAATGTGAAACCGGAGCAGTCAATTATGAAATGACGAGACAACATTACGTCTGGGTCTGCTTGAGATGGTCCATTTTCGTGCTGAATCGATTTTTAAATATTTAAAATAATAAGCTATAGATTGTGTTCAGAAGGCTGTTCAGGGTTTGAATCAAGAATGCTCAGAATTCCGATTCAGGAGTTACTTTGGTTGAAATTTTCAAGAGTTTTTTTATCTCTCGAAGATTGAAATTTTTAAAATTATGCCATGGAAAAGTCGCCAGAAATGATGTATTTAGCATTTAGAAAATATCTATATTCATTAAAGCCGACCAAAGTAAAAAAATGAACGATTTGTCGATTTTAACTTTCGATTCCGATTCAGAGATTATGGAAATTTCATTTTCAATTCCGGGCTCGAATAGGTTTTCAATTTCGATTTAGAGTTCGAATTTTTTTTAAATTGAAATCCCGAATACCAATGGTTTCATTTTAGAAAAGGAATCGCTTTTTTTTATAGATCGGCATTGGAATTAGCACTCCCAAGATTTAAAAATGCCTTCAAATTAAAATTGTCGTTTCGGAATCGAAATTACGGACAGTCCAGATGAGAACAGATTTATAAAATTTGATTGCACCAAAATTCGTTTTCATCATTTTAAAGCAAGAATTACACGCTTACACGTTTACGATAATTACAATATTTCTCACCGAATGACTTTCCATATAGTGATGCAATGTATTTTCATATTCTTCCCAATTCAACAGAGCAGACCTTTCCTTCCGTAAAACGTAGAATTCATGTGATTTTTCCCATTCTCGATAAGCCTTGTTGACGCTCTGCTTGAATCTGGAAATTACGCCAAAATTCATTAATCTTTCTTCCCAGATTGATGATACAACTTACTTTTCGACATTTGTAAATAGAAGTGGTGAATCGAAGCGGAAAATACAAACTCCCTGAAGGAGAATTTCTGATAATTTAAAATTCAGGAGTATTTTTCATACACTGAAGAAGTGAACTTCTCGATATCGTTCTGAATCTCTAAACTCAGTACCTCCAACATTCCCCAACAAATGCCAACGAGGCCTGGAAAATATTTCATGAATCAACCAATCTGTCGATGAAAATCTCAAATTTACCACTGCTCTCGAGCGATTGTCGTAAAGAGAGCGTAGAGAATGGACACAATTAATCCTTCTGTCACATTGATCAGAAGTGTTGACAAGAAAGCCATCAGCCAGATGCTCTAAACATTATGAGCTAACTACACTAGCATTTACGAACTCAGTAAATTATTTTTGTTAAATAATAGAAAACGTCCTACAAAATCAATTTTAGATACGGGCCAGAGCGTTCGAAGATCAGTGAGTTTCTGTGCCATCCCACGAAGTGCGCAGATGATTATCGCTGACAGAACAGACTGCAAATGAATATGATAAATCACTTCTGTAAAAACATGATATACAAGCGGCAGTGCGAAGAGGAATCTTCCGAAGAATAGCAAAACGGATAGAACTAGAATTGAAGAGAATATTGTTGATAACTGAAATTTTTTATCACGTATTTTTAAGTTTATTTCTTTTTTTTTCTAAAACCTGAGTTCTAGTTCCAGTTTCAACGTTAACGATCGTACGACCGAGAGAAGCAGCTGCAGGATAAACCGAAAAGAATGAAGATCCCACTGTTGAAATTCCAAGAGCGAATAATTCCTACAAAATAATATCAAAAAATATAAATAGCGAATATCAATAAGACCTGTCCAGCTTCGACTTCATAACTCAACTTCTTCGCAAACATTTTCGCCAGCGATATGTGAATTGCTACAACTATGATAGCTATACCGAGGGCATCAGTGATGAGCTTTGGAAACAGGCCAAGAGACGGAACGGACATTGACGGAAGACTGAAACGAGTTGTTGGACAAATTCAGTTCATAGTGCACTTTACCCGACAGGAATATGATCCACAATTCTAACACCATAATTTTCATGAAGAGAAAAGGCATATGAGACTATCGTCGATAAAATCACCTTGAATTCATCATAAATTCTTCAATTAGAAAGAAAAAGAATAACTAACCACCATGAGTTCGAAAGGAATCGGGAACGAGATGTACTTCTTCATTTGTGGAGCAACATAATCCTTCGTGACAATAAGGAAAATCATCACAGAAACAGATAAGCACAAAGTTGGGACGTGTAACTGGGGAATTGATACAACTATATCATACAGATGCTAAATGAAACATCATTTTTATACAGGCTCGTTGTCGAATCGGGGAATTTACGATCCGATCCGATAATGCAATTCAAAAGCCCCAATCCGGTCCGATCCGCTAAAAATGCGATAGGATCCAGTATACTCGCTTTTATCATCATGCAATGCAATGCTTACAAGTGGCAGATTGAATGGCCCACTTCTACTTGGCAGCGATCGATAGCCGAATAAATCATTCAACTGTGATGAGAAGACGTGACAAGAAGCTGCTGTCGTGAATCCAGACACAACCTGATAGCGTTAAATAATTGACAAAACACTTATCAGAGTTTACCTGATCCGAGAAGTATGTTGTGAGGAATGACAGCTTAAAGAATGCAAGCAAGAGCTAAAATCATCGATGAATCGTTATTCTCGGAGATACAATCAAGCCTTTACAGAAATGAGTTTTCAGATTTTTCGAAACAAACGAAGTGGGGTCAGGGGTATACAAACTTCGACTCCAATTTTTTTTTTTAATTGAAACTTCGACATCAAAACTTCACGCACCTTTGCTGGGAATAGTTTCATTGAAATTTTCAAAAACAGAACGGAAATTGGTAAAAAATAAGCAAAAATGGAACTTTCGTAGTAGCGTTAATCCAATACCTCGATTATCCCGATTAGAAGAGTCAATGAAGTCGAGATCAGAACTGGCGACAATGATGGATATCTTTCAAGCATATCGCTCACAGCTAGTCCTGTCATCAGACTGACCACGGCAAATGAACCTGTAGAAAGAACTACATGAGAACATAGATTTACGAAATTACCCAATGAATTATGTCGTGAGGTGCCAAAGAACATATAAAATAAAGAAGGCCACAAACTTGTGTACAACCCAACGACAGCACTTTGTTTCGCTAACATGGCATATGCAATTCCTAGAGTATGTTTCGATTAAGATAAGTTTTCGAAATTGATTTGACCAACCTTGCGGGACATGCATCACGCCAACCGTCAGACCTCCCATCAAATCATAGATAATATCGTCCTTCCAATTGTATTGAGGCAGCCACTTCAGAATCGGGATCCAGTCAAATAATGCTACTTTGAAACGAGGTAGAGAAGTGAATGGTTCATAATAACTAAAGCGACTATTACTAAAAATGACGGACACAACTTTCAAACCTTCTAAGAAACTTCTTTGCGACTTTCGCAAATTCATCTTCTTCCTCGGGTTTTTCATAAACAAATTCCTTGTCGAATTCGAGTTGATTCATCGGTTTCCTGGTCCTTCCACTCATTTCGATTATCGAATCCTTGCGCTTGTTCTTCTCACTTCCTCCAGCCACTTCAATTATGCTCATTCGTTTCGGCTGCTCCTTCTCCTTTTCCTTGATACTGCTCCTCTTTTCATCACTCATTTTGTCGATATTCTTTCAAATAATTACAGAATTGCAGACCATAAATTCTTTATTATTAGATTGGGACAGAAAATGTCAAATATTGAGACAAAACTTGTGAATAATAGAGTAAATATGGAGTAATGCACGTGTTGGATAATCTAGAAAGTTGAAAAAGATAGTGGGTCATAGAAGAGAATAGAGAGAATCAGGGAAAATATGCAAATGTGGCCCGTTTTCAATAGATATTCAGTAGGTAATGCAGAAAAGCAATCCATAACAGACGAATTTGTATTTTATTTTCAAAAATACACGTACCGGTCAAGTGAGTAGATGTGTATTGTGAATGATGAGATGAAAACGATCAAATGAGATTATTCAAGAAAAAGCTATTGTTATGATTTGTGGAGAGAAAGATCGTTGAAATGATGAAAATATCCCAATAGCTTCAAAGAACAACATTATTCATCCATGAGAAAGTTGATCCTCATACGTTTACAGATCAAAATCGAAAAAAATGTTATTGATAGAGATCGAGTTTCTTCCTTACTTTGAATGAATAATATTAATATATCATCACCTTTCTCTTCACAAAATCATATATAGAACAGGAATAAATAAAGTTTGATCACAGTAAATGAGTTTATCAAATTAAATTTGAATTTACTGCTCGATCACAATGGATTTGAGGTTAAACAGCCGCAGCAAATGGCAACGATTCTCTGCAAACAAATCAATGATTTCCAATAGATCAACGTTATTATTGCATTGCGTCATTGTCATCATTTCAAGTGTTGATCCAAATATTCCTTCCCTTCCTTGTGATTATATCTCAAAAGTGCAAATGATCAGAAAGGTAAATGGGAATATTATTTCCGTTCTCTGAGCTTATCGAGGAATATTTGTATCTCATGAGATTAAAGTAAAAACGCTGATAAATTTTCTCTCCAGTTCCTTCTATCTTTGAATATAAACTTTTTAATTCGCTTAACAACTCAAATATCAGGAACTTTTTGGGCCAGACAACCTTATTTCTTGAATAGCTTATTGTGTTTGTGTCCTAATGTAAATGTAAAATATTATGAAAGTGTCTGCTCCTACTTGTGAATGTCTTTGTGAGCGTCACGTCTGTGTGTGGGTGAAGCTGAATCAGAGTTAGCACGATTGGAGGATTCCTGTTTGGTCGTGCAAGATAGCAGACGAAGAAACGCCGCTCGATACTCTGATGAGCAGAGAGCGTACAGGTAAAAGTTGTAGAGATAACTATAAGAAAAAGTTTACCTTCATAAATAAAATTCAAAACATACCTGGTGACCTGCAATAAATTGGCTATAGCTCTGAATAAATGCCAGGACGCGGAATCGGGATGATTGTGGTGAAATAGGAAGGAGAATACAAGAGAAAGAATAGAGGCCGGTAGATTGGCAAGAACGAAAGTCGTTGATGTCACGAGTAATAAGGAGCATGTTCGATGACGATCATGCGGACGAGGTCGTAATGTTCGACTAAAATCGAGTAATACTAGATCAAAATAGAGTTTACAGAAATTTTTCTGCTTTACTCTAAAAAAAATTCCAAATGATTTTCCTATTTATTGTATGGAATTTCGGCGAATTATCAGATAAAATTTGAAGATTTTTATGCATAAATGTTGACTTTATTTGAAAATAAATGGTGTTTGAACATTTTTCATCGCAAAAAATGAATATTTACCGGAGACTGCAGTTCTTCCTCTGTTGCAAACTTCGAACTATAGCTCCATTAAGGATGACCAATATAATTACTGGACCCCATCGACAAAATATCTGTAAGCAACGTTTTAGACAATTGCATTCGAATGAAACATTGCAAACCTCTCGAAATATGAGATAAATGTTGAATGAAAGACTTTTCTCCAAACTATCATTCCCGGTGATTTTCCAGGTTTTCCTGCAAACGAACGAATAAACATTTTGAACACGCGTAATTCAATCAGACCGTGGAGATTTGGATTTCTCCAATTCTATTTCCTTCTGCCAAACTGAAGGAAAATAGACAATGAATGCAGCTGAAAAAAGGAGGCCGATGACTCGTAGCGGACGAGAACGGCTCTCAGAAGAACGGAATCGCAGCAGAGGGTAGCAGACTGAGAAGAAGCGGTCCGCTGTCATTGCAACAATGCATAAGGCACTGGAATTGATAAATTTATGATTTAAAGAGAGAAAAATAAGTACCTCGCAGAGATTAGTGAATTGACGAAGTATAGCTCGAAATGAGCATGATAAAACATTGTCCACTCAGAGGAAGTATCGGTCAAATCAGCATGACGGAGAATAAAGGGAATCAGTGAAATTATTGACCTGAAAAATGCATGATTTTGAATATTCAATGACATACGAAATCATAGTAGAAGAAGAAGAGATTGACCTTCATAGATAAAAAAATTCGATTTTTTCGTGTAAAACTTCAACGAAATAAGGAATCATTTAAAGAAAAAAACATAGCTAGGGAGAATTTTGTCGGACAAGAAAAACGGGTAGGCCTCAAGAATGAAGTATAATCATGATACTACCTCACAAAAGCAAAATTTTTGGCTAGTTGCAGATAGACAAAGATAAAAATTTGTAAAGAAAATATGCAAGGGATAGGTTTCAAGAATTTCTTACGATAGTTCTCCCTAGGACTAAGAAACGGTGAATTTTCACCAGTAAAACGAGAAATTATACCAAAAAACTAAAAAGCTTAATCTTCATTCAAATTTTAACTTACAGTAAATCAGCGATAGCCGATGCCTTTAGATATGGGAATGTCCCAGAAGGTAGATTGAATAACGTGCAAAGATTCAAACATTGATTGAAAAACCCTGAATTTATAATATTTAGTTTCCGTTCACTTTCATCATTTATGTATTTATTGCATCATTATCTGCAGAAACGAAGTTCCTTTGAGCTGTTATTTGCGTGGCTTCCCCCTGCAACATTCCATTCAAACGAGGCCACTTGGCATCCCTTGATTCCCCGGGGAAGTCCGTGCCAGTCACCTTTCTGCACTTCTCCTCGTCTTTATATTTGTTGCAATCAAATTATTAGCCGATGCTCCGAGTAATGCAGCTTGAAATGCACGAGATGTGTGAGCATTTGACCAGTGAAAACAAGCCAATAATTGACTTCGTTTCTGCAGAGAATTATTCATTTCCTTGAAAGCAAAGATTTACCAATAGCCAATAGAATGGGCATGATTACTGTATGCGCCAACAAGTCTACATCGTTACTCATAGACGAGTCGGCTGTAGATTGGAGCAGCCTGAAATTGTCAGAAATCAAAATGAATGCAAAATAATTACATCATTAGCTACAATTCGTGTGAAATGCTCTCAGCAATGAAAAAAGAAACATGAGCGCATCACACATGTTTTCTGTGCAAATGATGGAATATTTTATGCGGTCAGCGTTAATTTGTCAGTAATGAGATGAATGGGCAGAGGATAAAACAAGATAAAGAAGGATAAAAGCGAAGGAAATGCCTGGAATTGCGAGGGGCGATTATGAATACAACGGTAAAAGTTTAGAGTTTGCTCGTAAAAAAATAAATTGGGGCATTGTATGAAAATCTCATATCATGTGTTGGAGCTAAAGAGGATAAGTGAAGATTGCACTGCTTCCCACAAATATTCGATTACTGCAGCTAGCAAGTTTGCTTCCAGCAAAGTAGCAAATAGCAACAATCTAGTAACTGATATTGGATGAAAGCAGTTGTCAGAGCTCATACATCTTGGATTTGCCAGTTCTACTCTCCAATATCCTCTATATATTCCCTACATCCTCCACTTTTTCTGCTCTATCTCAGCCACTTCTTCTCTCCAACTTCCGCATTCTGAGACGAGAATTACATTTACTGGCACCGGCAAATGAATAGAGATAGAGCTCGTCAAACAAACAAGCCCACTTCAATTTGAATTTGAACGCCCAACAGAAAAAATTGGAGTGAAACATCGAGAGATGGGAGTATTTACGCAGAGCATAATTGACCATAAATTCGAGGGACGACTGAATTAATTAGCTCCGAAATGGCCGAGAGATGAATAAAATGACTCGAAAAATCTCTGCATAATTCACAAACTCTAATCTCAGACGATATCCCGTGAATGTGATGAAGCATTGTAGCAAGCAGAATGTGAATTATTAACGACGAAAATGTAGCCGAATTTCATATCATAAGCTAGTCACATTACGAATTTTATCGCTGCATACTTATCATAAGATTAGACATTTGTTAAGGATTTTTTGTGAGGCTTTATATCGCACAAGAACTGACTAGACGGGAAGTGAGACAATGTTCTATTTTCCGGGTATGTCTGTGTAGTGTGAATCACAAATCAACTTATTCTTATAAGGAACTGAGCTTCTGAATAGAATTTGCCCTTCGCCGATACTTTGAGTCGTTCTCTGATTCATTCAAATTCGAGAATGAATTCAGTCGACTATTTCAAGCGAATGCACAAATTTAACTGAAAAAAATGCGGATAAAAAGAAAAGGAACACGGGAAGAAAATGTGCCCTTCAGGTTGATATTTGAATGATGGATGAGCTGAGCAGACCAGATAAAATGATTAGGAACTCAAGACTGAAACTGAAATAGAACAAAGACTAGAAGATAGGAAGCTAGAGAAGATTTGGGATAAGCCAGAAGACCGACAAGGGATTAGTGTATAATGGAGTCAGTCCAGGAAAAGGTCGGCACGCGTCATTTATCGTTACGAACTGCACAAATATGGCAATATGCAGATGAGCACAGAAATTCCATCATTTCAATAACATTTTCTGATCTTTGATGATAAAATTATTCGGATTGAGGAAAGTTTCATAATTGCAAACGAGCATTTGCACGTTCCTAGATAAAAAGATTACGCATGAAATTAGATATCTGGATACAAATACAAATAAATGTTCTTTTAAATTACAAAATCAGTAGTCATTGAATCATACGAATGAATTAGTTGAAGTAAGTTAAATTTCGAAGAGGAAAACGACAATGCATCAACCTAATAAAATAATGCTTCCAGCGAATCAACGAATTCAATTGAATTTGAAGGGTGAAAGAGCGAATTTCGAGTTTTGTTCGCTTCCCAAGTTTCCGGCCTAACAATTTTGAAACTTTGAAACATCACAAATAACGCAATTTGATGTGGGAAAATGTCTGAAACGCCTAAGTAATTCTTGCAAATTATCCATTCGAAGTGATCTGACAATGAGAGAAAAAGAGGAGCTAGAGTGTTGCAAAATAGGAAAGGAATGAATTGAAATGAAATGCCTCAAGACAAATGAGGGGAATTTGAAAGGAGGCCAAATTGCCTCGAAACACAGGAGTTTTGCAGAGGGATGTCGTTTATTATCGGGAATATCAAACGTCAGAATTAGAAATTATCAGACATTAATAAAATTAAGAGCTAAAATGAATAAAAGTGAAACAGAATCGAAATCAGAAAAGGAGCAAGGGGGCACATAATGGGAGAAAATTAAAGAAGGAAGAGATCTGATGTTGAGCCTAGATAAATGAAAAGATTGCAAAGGAATTAAGTCTATAAAAAGCTAGAAAGGAACACCAGCAAGAAATGCAGAGGAAGAGCCAACGAGCTAATGTATTTTGAATTCATTAATCAACCACGTTTATGCACTTCGGCAACTTTTATTTATATTATGCACGCGATGCGAGGGAATAATTGGCTCACTCCAAACAGGGCAACAGAGGCGAAGTCCCACCTCTTTTTGTAATAAACATCATTTTCCAAATGAGCATATTTTTCTTGTTTTGAAAGTTATAAAATTGCTGTCAGCTAGATCACCGGTCAGTGTCATTCAAAGTAGATATTATTGCAGCTTTACTCGACAACAATATATTCGAATTCGAAATGGAACTTACATTTTACTATTAGTTTAGTACTATTTGATTATAGAGGGAGAGTCTGAAGTTGAAGCATTGAAGAATTGAAGAAGAACCGCTGTGAAGTCTGCAAAAGTAGACGTTTGAAATGGGCAGAGGCAGAAAAGCAAACTAGGGGAAGAAAAGGGGAGGGAGAAGAAGAGATTAGCAGAAGTTGAAATGCTCAAGAGAGGTGAGAAAAGATGGGAAGAAGAAGCTAAATGAAAAGACAGAAACAGGCAGGACATGGATATAGGGATTTAGAGAAATGAAGAAGCAGAATAAAGCATTGCCATAGGGCATAGGGTTGTAGATAGAGAAGAATAAACAAGGAAGGGCAAGCCAGGCAAGGAATGAGTTGCAACAGAGTCGCAACCTGGAAACCGACAGACTTTTCAGTGTTCCTATGATGAAGAGTTCAAAATGGCAACGAAAATTGTGTCTACTTTGAAGAACATTCAAAATAAGCAAATATCCTGTCAAGTCCAAATATAAATTACGAATTAATTAAATGCATTCGGGATAAAGTTCATATAAAGACCAGAGTAAAAGATAAAATCATTTGTAAATTATTCGCAACAAAGAAAAGAACAGTTGACAGAGAATCATATGAAGAAGGATGACCAATTTTTCTTCGAGATCGATGAAATGACAAGATGCTAGGCTCATTCGAACGAACAACTGTTGATTTTCAAGCAGAAAAATCGAAAGAATTGGCATTCACCTTCTCACGTTCCTTTCGAGTGAAACATTGGAAATGCAAATCGATGCAGATAATGAGAACGGCCAATTGCCTTGATTGCTGTTCTTACATCCAATCTCTGCTCCCTCGAAGTGACTTCCTCCTCCCGTGATATCAAATTTGACTAATCAGACCAATCTGGCAACTCTGGCAACTATTGAAGATCACAAACAATTGCCAATCATTCACGCATTCGAAATAAAGCATGATAAATCTAAAACAAGAGCTATTTTAAGTCGCATTCCCTAGAAACAAGCTCTCATTTGACAGTCTCCAGTCCTTTTTGAGCAGCTCCAATCTTTCCTCCCGTTTCGCTCCTAGCGACGTGCGTATCGAAAAGCAACAGGGCTAAATGATCTATGTGTCTCTATTTTCCTTCTGTTATTCCTTATAAATCTTTCATCAGTCTGTGTTTTGGAGCTCTTTTCTACTCCCTTTTCGTCAGTTAGATAGTTTTGTCTAGTCTCTGCATTTTATTTTTTCAAATTTGATATTATTGTGATTTTTTTTCATATTTTTCATGTTGTAGACAGTTGCTTTTCTACTAATTGCTACCTTGATTTACATTTAGATTTGCGTTGTATGTGTCTGAACTTTAACTTCAGCCGAATGCAATCATTTTCAATTCTCCGTTTACATAATCCATCTGGTGCATAATTCAGTGCTTCCGCTTTATCGCCATCTACGAGCTCTTCGTTTTTCTGCTTCCTTCTCAAGTTATTTTATGGGAAAATACCTCCGTATTGTTTGGTTCTGAATATTTCATTCGAGTTTTGTTGACCTCCCTCTACGCGTTCATTTAGGCCAATAATTTAGATAAAAAAATCACGGGAAATTCTCACATAACTCAGAAAGCGTCATTTGAAGATTGATAGACATCATATGAAGAAAGCGAGAATTTATAAAACAGTAGCTGCAATAATTGATGCATAAATGATAGAAGCTAATGATGATAAGCATTTCATAAAACCGATTTGATTCTTTAATCTACAAGAAAAAACGAGTTTGTAAAAAAATAATCACATAACCACCCAAAGAGCAGCCTCTATGAGCGAAATAATATATGGAAGAGATTCTCTCGTCAGTTTTATTTCGTCAAACGAGGCTACTCTTTCGGTGGCTACGTGGTTACTTTTAAAAGTTGCCGAAGAAACGAAAAATTCAAAGAAATAAATTCACAGAACAGGAAGAGATTTTGTATTTCGTTTTGAAATTTCGAACAAAAAGAAAAAATGGTGACTCATTAAAAGTTAACTAACGCGCAACGAAAATCTAGTTATTAGAGACGTGAAAGCGGAAACGATGAGGATCAGCTTGAACTTCGCTACTATGCAATTAGTTAGAAGTAGTGATTATAATTTATTTATCTTCCTATCTCTGAAGGCTCTAGAATTGTTCACAAGTACGATTATCTTTCATATGTAGTTTGTCGTTCTTCAGGTGCATGTGTCGATGCGTCCCCGCCTGCCCTGTTCCTGCTCGTTCTTTGTCAGCCTCATCTCCTTGGTCTCTTTCCTTCTTCTTCTCCTTCCTACCCAACCATGGTCCTCCTCTCTGAATCCCAAATCTGCAACCGAGAAGCGGCTTAGTCTGGGACGTGGCAAAATCAGACGAATAGACAATGAGAGGAGGTAGGGATACAAACAATGAACGTTCTCTGAGCTGAGGCAGAGGCACACGTGCATGTAACTTTGAGATTCACACCCAGAAACTTCGCTAATCTTCTAAACTTTCCCTTCCCTACCATTTGTAGCTGAGCCTATTCTGGGATTTAACCTAAAATCATAACTCACAACTTAGACAAGTTTCACTGATCTTTCAGAATATAACAGAAAAACCGAAAATGATGAAGATTTTTTGCAGTGATTCACAGAGGACTAACATGTCAGAATGCAAGCCAACCCATGGAAAGGTGATGATCTTGATTGCAATTGGAGGAGACAGCTTGAAAACGTAAGATATGCTAAATAAACACGAAAATAATCACGAATGCAAGCCAATAAAGATATTTTTAGCCACTATCGAGTAGCTCAAAAATCGTTAGAATGCTATTTGAAGGGGACAAACTATCTGGTGAAAGTAGTGAACCTGGACCACGACGAGCAGATTAAAGAAAAGTGTGGCAGACATAAGCAGGTTGTTATCGCTGAGAAACTAATCACTCGACTTTCGACTTTAGTTTTAGTTGTTCTTCAAGAAGCATTGCGCTGCAGCAGTCTATTTGAAAACAACAGATTGGCTGCTAGTGCTAGACGCCGACACAGGTATAGTTCCATATTTGGATATCATAAAATCGAAAATAACGACATGAAGGAGACACGAAATATTTAATAATCATAATGAAGCAATGATCAGCGCTCTCCTAACCTATTCACGTATTCATATCATATCATTTGTAATGTAAGACATGTGTGTAATGTCTTCAATTTCAAAAGCCTACAATTTTTTCACAGCCTCGAGATATTCTTGTCTCTGAATGACTTACTTCGAGTTGACTAAAACACAGAGCCCTGTCAGCAGCCACATTCATGTGAGTAAAGTGATCATATTGTCATAAGAATAAGAAAATATCGTAGACAAAAAATACGCAGCATTTTGCAACTATAGTAAATCAATAGAACGACTACTAAGGAATGATATTGCCGGCAAAACTATTTACTGACTTTCGAACAATAAGTACATAACTCCACCCCCTTTTTGAACAAAGCCGTATCGCATTGCGTTAGAAAAATGATCGCAAATATCGAGCAACAGAACAGAAAAATGAAGAAATGGAACTGCGATGCAGCAGTCATTGAGGAGACTTTCTTTTCCTTTCACACCTCATTGTCAAAATGGGAAGCCACGCATTATTATTGAAATATAATATTCATATCTGCGAGCATTCGCGCTAGGTTCTAAAAAGAATGCAGCCGAGAAATCAAGCGGACTGAATTCCGAAATGACACGAGACATGATATAAAATGAAGTGCTAAAAACAGCCCGTAATTTTCTTTGTAGAAAAGAACATTTTCGGCCAATTCCATGCGAAAAAGTTGGGTGATGGTGTCAGTGTTCGATTTCGAAAAGAAAAAGTTTATTACCATTTTCATGTATGTGTTTTACGCGTTATTTGAAAAGTGACGGACTCACAAATTATGCCATTTTCATGCTCTTGTCCGATTTATATATGCATCGAAGATCCCATATGGATTCATCAATCCTAAAGAAAATGGTCGATTTTTAAAGGACCGGATACGTATGGTCAAGCTCAATACAAACTTTCAACAATATTTTTTAAATATAAGAAAAATTGTAGGCGTTGTGAATCCGAATCACTGCATTGAAGAATGGATCGACGACAGGGTCAATCTGCTCTTCTATGAACGATTCTTCAACTACGAAATCGCTGCTGGCAATTACTTGGTAGGTTCATCTTCAATTATGTGAAAGGAAAATTTTTCTTACATTTCCAATTCATCGCGCAAAATGTTAAAATAGCATAAGGAAACTAAAACTCGTATAAAAACTAGGTATTCGAAAATAGCCTAAAGATATTCGAGGCCTTGAATCGACAGAAGTTTGAAATCGTCAAAATAAATTTAGTATTACTTATTTATTAATTACCGGCGGTAAGCCAAAGAAAAACGAAAAGAAAACAAAAAAAAATCAACAAGAAAAACAATAAATAAACAAAGAAAATAGTCACTCATTCAATTAACAAACAAACCACCCCCCTGGCTGCACATGGAGTGGATCGAGTGCGCAGCAGCGGGAACATATAATTTTTCAAATGGAGGAGAAGTCGAAATTATAACATCAGAATTGTCATTCTGGATGCCGTGCAAAGAGAAAAAGAAACAACATAGAAATATAAAACAGAAGAAAAATAACAACAAACAAAATAAACGCAGAAAGTCAACAAGAAGGACTCATGTAATGTTCATTACTACTACTAGCATAAAGCTGAATGTGTTTGATAGACGAGGGGGAATTGGTCTGTCGGTACCTCAGGCATTAATGCGCGCGTTCTCGAGCAGCGTGCCTGCGTAGTTGAGGATAGCTGTGAGTTCAGTAATGGGCCTTCGGCGTTCAATCTCACAGACGATCGACTCGAGCGACTGGCTGCTCGAACTCGAAGCTCCGTTTCCATCGCCCTTGCCATTTCCGTTCGCGTCTTGGGGCATTCTACCGACCTGGAAAACATCAAGTTCAGGATCGTCGTAATTTGAATAAATCTTAATTCTATATTCAAGATACTCTCGATTATCTATGAGATGAGCGTTGCCTAGCGGGAAGAGTAGAGACACGCTGGTGCGAACCGCCGAGTGAAGATATTGCGAGAAAAGGAGAGAGCGCGGGGAGGACGCAGGCGGACAAAAAGAAAAGGCCTTGCACCGACGTTAGAGCCCGAGAAAGAGACAACGTTCATCTCAAAAATAGTGGAGAGTAATTCTCAACCAGTAAAGAATGAGAAAGAAGTTCTGTCTTCTCATTTCCAATATGCGTCTCTTTCACAAATCTAATGAATTTTCACACTGGCGCTGATTTCTATTTCTAATCTACAGAAGTGAAGTGTTAGAAGAAAAGAAACCAGAGAGCGCAACTTCCTGCCCAGTCCTTCAACCAACCTGAGGGTAGGGCCTTCTTCTGGGAGTCGGCTCAGTTTCCGTTTCTGTCTCAGTTTCGGGCGAGGATTCGCTGCTCCTTCCATTCTCAGTGATACTGCTGCTTGAGTCGCCTGAACAACAATTTTCATAGATAGAAGGGAAGAATTCAAGGATAAGCTGTTTGATTAACAATGCATGCCCTCTTTCAAAGTTATGGAAAAGAATAATCTAAATAATTTTTCCGAAACAAGACTTCTGCCAAGTAACATGGACAACAGAGTTACCATGTCCATTTCCATTGGACTCGTCAGACTGCTCATCAAAATGACCGTTTCCACTGCCGTTTTCAGAACCAGACTCCGAGCTGTTGCTGGACGAGCTGCCCGTCGCCTTCGACACTTTAACTTTTCCCTCCACGTTCTTCAGTCTCATTCTTCTCTCCTCGTTGTCGCGAGCGCTGAAAATCAATCACAACAACTCGAATGGAAATGATAAGAAACCTAAAAGAAGATAAATTTCGGAAATACTTACACCCACTCGATGAGCAGATTCTTTCCTCTTTCAGCATAGGTGTTGGAGATGTAGAGAGGGGAAGGAGTGGAAGTGGACAGGGCCACGATCTGAAATAAGCAAAGGATATTGAACGAAGAAGTCAAGCTACCATCCATTATTGTAGAATAAGAAATTGCTTTGGAATTTCTTTTGAATTGTATACCTTTTAACTTCATTTCAAATATCAACAAAAAAATAGATAAATAAAACTACTTCTCTTAGAATAATCATCTTCACGAATAAACAAGAGAAGAGGCAGACCTGATGAGCGTAGGTGAGGCAGTGAGAGAGGCCAATAAGATCGTCCATGGATAGGCACAGATCGTCACGCAGCACTGTGTAGCAGGGGGTCGCTGCAGTTCCCTGAAATACAAGGGATCATGGGAAATGAAGGAACTTTAATGATAATAGTTTGGAAAATGCAAATAGTGAGAAAAGAGCATGGAAGAATAATAACGTTATTCATTGTCAGTTGACTTAAAAATTTGGTATGATTTGCAATCATCCGTTCTCTATAATGATAGAGCTGATTGTGACCTCCGATTACACGATACAAATGAAAATGACACATCATCTTCCACGCAAAAATAAATATCAGTATATTGCAGACATGTTTATAGCATTACGAATTCCTCCTCTCTACTGTTTACTGCAAAATCCGTAGGGCAATTTGGATATCCGCGATGCACTTTTATAGTTTCCTGTGTAAAAATGAGTCGTTTTCCACTTTCATCAATTAATCTGAGACCTAGGAATAGTAGAGAAATATTGTTTTTTTTTTTAAATATAGTAAGAAGCATAGATCATTGAAGAACCATTAGGAGATTGCAAATGATGAGATTTTTCCAAGTCTCGATTTGTCTTTCATACTATTTCATACCTGAATGGTAATGTGAGAGTTAAGGTAGAACTGTTTGAAAGCAGGGTGAGTGAGCTGTGAGTCGATCACAATTCCTGGGGGAATGTTCTGCTGTGGAGCGCGGTCGCCAGAGTGGATCTGCAAAGTAAGGCAGTCAATTAGTGACTTGAAACAAGATATATGGGAAAGAGGGATTGAAATGGCTACTTTTCTCCTCACTTTTTCTCATTGCAATTCTGGACTCAGCTATCGAATTTTGATGACGAGATCAAAGATTGAGAGAAATAATCAACGAGCAAGATGGATGATGGAGAATAGAACATCATATTGTAGAAAAACGCACCGTATCCCTGAAAAGACGAACGTTGTGAGACTTGGACACACAAATGTAGGTGATCTTCTGTCCATTCATGCCGCAGATTTTGGCGAGGCTTCCACGAATCAGGGGGATTTCGTGCGACAGAATCTGCAGAAATCTTCACTTGTAAAGAGGAGAGAACTTTGAAGAGTTTATGCTCTTCTTCTTTATCAAGACTATTCTGCCTCCAAATTGAAGAAACTTTCCCAAAAAGTAACAGAAATTATTATCAACACAGGCTGCTAAAATTCTCATCCGCTATGAAAAAGCCTAATAAAGGGATATAGGGGTAGGATTAGGGGATGGCAGATTGATCGTTAAGCCTAACCAGGGCTTATCCTATATTTTGATACCAAATTTGATATTTGCCTCCCTATACTCCTTTATTAGGTTTTTCATAGCGAGTGAGATTTCCGGAAGGCCCTCAAACAGACCGTCTCGAAGGATCCCTCGGAAGTGCCGGCTCTGTAGATAATGAGCTCCGTCGGCAGTGCTCCATTGCGAGTGTTCTTGTAAACGCGAATCACGTCCTCCAGAATGTTGCTGATCACGATGCACTGAATTTACATTGTAAATTCTCGATTTCTTTGGTAACGAAAATGAATTGAATTAGAAGAGAAAAGTGAATGAACTTTTCGAAGAAATGCAAATTCTTCCAAGAATGTGGCTTTGAACGAACCTCCTCCCTGTGTCTTGTCTGGTAGTGGAATCCGCCCATGAACTCGAACACGCTGTGCCTCATGTTGGCCGCGTACTGAAATGGACGGAATTCAATAGGATTCTTTAATTAAAGAATTGAAAACTGACTCCCATGACAGAAGGCACATCGGTGAACGACTCGCCTCTGTGATTTCTGAGGACAGGGACGTGGGACGTCGTCAGACCGAGGATCAGACGGTGTTTCGGCATCCAGGAACTCAAATGAGAGGGAGATTGAACAATAGAAGAAACTTAGTCTGCGGATAAAACAACAATGCCGTCTTTTCGCATTTCCCTATGTTATTTTATACGAAGAGGGAAAACTATTTGGAAATGAAAAAAAGCAGTATTTTTAATGAGCATGATGATATGAAGAATGAGGTAATCATCAGAAAGAAACCTACTCGATAGAGCCCGTCTTGTACTGTACCGGGGGTTCGCTGAGCAAGTAGTTGAGACCGCCCATCTTCACGTTCGTCTTCAGGAAGATATTCTCGAGCGTTTTCACTTTGTGGTCGTGCACAATCTGAACGAATTCGCTCAATTGTACAAATTCAATGAGGAAACAGAGCAGACCTTCCTTGCAGTGCTGTATCTGAGATCCTGAGTGACGACTTCGTACTTCCTTTCGAAGAATTTCATATGCTGGTGAGCGGGAATGTCGTCGCTCGTAATGAAGAACACAAAGCGGCAGTCGTGTTGGCCTGCATTCTTGATGTAAGACTCGACCTCGTCCGAACACGACTCTTCAGTCACGAAGGACACCTAAAAGAGATCATTTGAACCGGCTAGAAATCTCTATTCAGTATCAGACCGATTCGAAATTGTGTTTTCAAAATCTTAAAATGTGGCCGCATAATCCTTCCTTCCAAAACGCGGAAGAGAAAAAGAAGCTCGAAATAGTGCGCGAAAAAGAGAACAGAGAATGAGAAATAATATTTGGGAGGAAAGATTACGCAGCCTTAAATGTTGTTTGTTGGTTTTAGAAAATCTCAGTTTTGCAAAAGTTTGTTCAGCATGAACGAAGTAGCAGAAAAGATTAGGGAAAATCATCATATTTTATATCCTTTCCTCACGCCACTAACCTGGCAATCATTGGGCTGTTTAATGACGACTCCTTTTCTGCCCGCCTCCTCGATGAGCATCTTGGCGAACTGCCTGAACACAATTCCTCATTCCCCATCCCCTCGCCGTCTCTCGACTCACACAACCAAATTGATGTCGGCCCCCTGTTCGCCCTGCCTGAACATGCCGTACAGCGCCCAGACGGGGATGTCCGCAGGCCTGTAGAGCGGATTCTCGAATTTCCACTTGCCGTCGTTGACGGCCGCGTGGACGGTGGAGTGCTCGCCAGGGGCGGCCATCGCGTCGCGGAACACGATCGCAGGGGGCTTCAGCAGGCGACCCGTCACCTGAAATTGAAAGATGTTTGAATAGTAATAGAGCAGAGAGAGAGAGAGGTTGAATTCGCGAAGCCAGTAATTAAGTGGTTAAATAGTTGTGGAACAGAAACAAATTTCTAATCTATTAAAGAATTGAAACCTTCCGAGGCGCGATTAACTGCATGAAATGTGATAATGTATTTTCGAGAGAGAAAAAGAGCATATCTTCTTGCCTCTCGAAGAAACATTATCCGTCTCCTGCGAGATTCAAAAAGCCCCAGTCTGCCTAGTTTGATTCTCGAATTGAACTAACGATGAGAGGATCTTTGACGGGGTCTATGCCTGCGTTGACGATGAACGGATTCTGCTGGTCGTAGATGCCCATCGCCGCGGTCATTCGGCTCATTTGGTCCAGTCTGCGAGACGGCTCCATCGCGCAATTCTGCAAGAGGATAACTTATAAATCATAATCTTGGAAAAGAAACGATTTTTGAAAAAATAGAAAGTCTAATTAAATCTTTTCCTTATGCTACCTTCTTGCATATTTCAAGATTCTTCTATCAGATCTCGTAGAATCTTCAAAGCATTTCCTTTCTTCAATATTGTTGCAAACCCCCTTCGTATTCAAAACTAACCTTGGTCGTTGACTGACTTTGCTTGGAGGTGAGCTGACTTATAGTGACTCTCTGGCCAGAGACCACCTCACACAGTTCCATCGGAATGAAGCTTGAGGTGGCGCCTTTGCGGACGATCATCAGATTCATATGCGGAAATCTCAAATTCGTTCATCAGAATGAAGGTAAGGAGAGAGAAAAACTCGAACTATTCTAGGAATTCATATTTCGAAATGTCTTCTAATCATTCAATCAGCTTCATAACTCACTCCAGCTCAATGTCGTATTTGCTCCTGAAGTAGTCGCGCACATTGGTGATTTGTCCGTTCTGTAGCTTGAACTCCGCAGTGATGGCGTTCTTCCCCGAGACCTCGAAGACCATGTACACGTTCTCGCGACCGGTGTAGGTCGTCTTCACTCCGAGACCTGCAATGCTGCCGTCATGAAAGGATTTTTGTAGAGAACAAATTTTGAAAAGCTTAAAGCTTCACAATTGGCTTTCATCGCGAAATTAATTGTCATCGATGTCATTTATCTAACAAGTTACTAATCTATGTTTTTGCCTCTCAATATCGAACAACAATTTTCCTCTTTCCTCACATATCAAAATGAGTATAGCACGATAGTTTCAATTGCTCACAGAAAAGATCCAATCTGGAATAGATGTAGTGACTGATAATGATCATTATTGTAGACTTGTAAGTTTGCGAACTGCGGTTATCCGCATGAAACGAGATAGTTCATATTTTCGAGAGATGAAAAGAAGACATGCTCCTTCTCTCGATAAGGCACACTATTTCGTTTCATGCGGGTAGCCGTGATTCGAAAACTTACAAGTCTGCATTATTGAAAATGTGGAGATATTGATAATCAGTCATTCTTGAAGACATGGAAATAATTGAAATCCGAATTGCTGACCCTTGCAGACCTGACTGGCCAGGTCGATTTCCCTCTTGCTGAGTCCATTCTGAGCGAAATGCTGATGCCCGACGATTTCAGCCACTTTGTAGTGCAGTTTGACGGGGTCGTGGAATCCGGCCTTCTTGCCTGAATAATCGATAAGTCGTTTGAAATTGAAACTATTGCGCTGTGTAAAAGCATGCCTTTTGAAGATATGACAAAGTTTCGATATGATTTGTCAATTTAAAGTAAGCCTTACTGTCAATGACGAGCGCGGCTTCCTGATGTCCCCTGCCTCCCTTTCCTTCGATAAACTGAATTCCCTTTGTACTGCCCACATACAGATGGACTCCATCCCCGACCGAACGAATGTCAGAGGCAGTGAATCCGTATTCCTGTGCATTCGACAGATATACCTTGCCCTTCTCGTACGAGTAGAATGCCTCGCTGAAATTAAATGAATTGAAAGTTGTGCACAATTCCTTCAAACTAATGAGCGAGAATAGGAATGGATTTATCAGCACCCTTCAAAATTGTATTGTCGAAGGTAAATAAACAATTCTTTCCTAGCGTGCAAAAATGCGCGTATGAACTAAAACTCCGAGGGAAGAGAACAAGGAATGGTGTATCCTTAAAAAGATGAAAAGTGTACAATTTGGCTTGTCCCCTTTCCGCATAATGAATTTCGCTCGCTAAACTCTCGATATTTTCGAGCAATGTCGAGGTACTTACGGAGTTCTGTAGACATACTCGTTGACAGCGATCTCCAGAAACTGCAGGACAGCTTTGTTTTTCTTCTCCAAATTGAGTTCCATGGCCGGTTCGAGCACATCTCTTCTTCTGACGGAAATCTGCAAACAAGGCATTTTGATTGAGTTCAGAAACAAAGAATAAAACCTTGTTTTCCTTTTCATTCCTGATCGTGAAAAGGATGTACGGAAAGGAGCGCAGATCCGGGTCTTCGAACTGGTCGCCAGGAATTTTAAAGTCCCTTTTCTGAAACTTTTCATAATTCATTCGACAGAGAGAAGACAAGGTAAGGGATGGTGGTGGTAACAGACTTTGATGTCGTTGCCATTGAAGAAATTGAGCGTGGAGAAGAGGAGATGCTGGCCGTCGTACCAATGAATGTTGGGGTCTTCGAACAGCTCGGGATGGAGGGACATTACGCGCTCGAACACCAGCATGCACTTGCGCCTGCGGTTGTTGATCAGGAAGCTGCAACAATTAATGATTAGATCACTGTGCTATTTTGATTGACTGACTCTTTGTTGGAAAGCTTGGAGAAAATGATCTCCTTGGTGGGCGAGAGCTGGCCGATCACATCCACTTGGTAGTTGTAGCTGAAATCACGAATGATACTACCGAGAAGTCTCAAATAATAAAATACAATTGCTTTTGACATTATTACTAGGAGTGCAATATTTCTCATTTCAAAAGAAGCAGAAAAAAAACGCTCTTCTATATAAAACTACATTGGATACAACCTTCACAATATTTGAATAAATGAAACAACAACAACAACATTCATTGATTGAATTGAACCCCGGACCTAGGGAGAATTTGGTTAGACCTAAAAAGTGAGAACTTAGCCATAGGAAGGGTTCAAATTCACCATCAGGCTAGACTCAAGTTCTCCCCAGTGCCCGGAGCCACGAAATTCTCGGAACATCCGAAAGCTTCCTATAGGAACTTCCTTCCCGCTGAGAGGTTCCTATAGGAACTTCCTTCCCGCTGCGAGGTTCCTATAGGAAGGGGTCCGAGCACTGATCTGGACTGAAATGATGCAATTTCACCGTCCAACTTACATGTCAGTGGGCGTGGTGAACTTGATGCCGAAAGCGTTCGTCCTGACAGGCAGTCGGATGCCGATTTGGCCCGGGACAATGGCCCTTTCCATGATCGGTAATTCCTTTCCGACCTGAACACAGCTCTTGTTGTATCAATGACATGTAAAAAAAATAACAAACATGGAGTTTGGCCATCATGTTCTCCATGTTGTCGAGAACGCTCCTCTTCTTTGCCTCGTATTCCATCTGCACAGGGTTGATCATTTTCAGAGAACCTCCATTCCCATTCCCGTTCCCATTGCCATTTCCGTTGCCATTGCCGTTTCCATTTCCGTTTTCTTCCTCGCTGGAGCTTAACATGGCCTACTAACTTATAGTTGTAGTTAGTAGTCCTTTAATGCTGAAAATGAAGAAAATTAGACAAAATTGGTAAGAAAAAAACCCGATTGCTGATTTTTTTGGATAATCAACGACAAAAGTATTGTTGGATAGAAAGTGTCAAATAGCAAAGAAGCCCCCAAGAAGATAACAATATTATTAATTTCTATGTCAGAACAGAACTGAACTGTCAGAATTAAGGATCTGATTTTTTTAAAACTATTTTTCTCGAAGACAAGCTTATCCGGATTATTACTTATCACTGCATTATGCCGTTCACTTTTGTCTGCGCTCTCTCGGCGAAATGGTGGAAGACTGATTGCATCATCTTTACTAAATAGAGCGCGTTTGTAGTGCACTGTTCAAAGTCTACCGTCATTTTCGACATGAGCGGCATAATGCAGTGCTTATTTCAGAAAATTGGGTTTGTAAGATTCCAAAATCGAACGAGATTTCAAAAAGAAGTTTGAATTCAAGTTGATGAATTCCCAGACTTTGAGCTGGATGTTCCTGCCAGAATTTTCGCGCCCCTTGCCTAGTTTCGTTTTAACCAAATAATTTGGAGAAACAAAATCTTTTTTTTCAAAATACTTAGGGCAAAGCTTCACCAGAGTGAAGGAAAGATGGACAGTTTCCCCGAGCCTCTCCATCCTTGCCCACGCGAAAGTTTCCGCATGGAAACTTTCGCGTGGGAAGGTATGGGGAACATTTGCTGAATAAGAGGGCGAAATGAAGAATTTTTGAAGTGAAAAATTCAATTTTAAAAAATCGAGGTGACTGGAATTTTGAGTTTTCCCGATCCGCAAAGTCATGAAAGCACCGCCCAGGTGGCCTCCATATTCGGCAGCTGAATTTTTCGAAAAGTAATTCAGAAATTTCGAAAAATTCAAAGATGAACGTGAAATTTAGGCCAGAAACGTGACAAATAAAACCGGTTGAAAATGTGAGCGGGGCGTTTCAACCACTTGCATAATTGATCACCGTTCGTGTATTTTTTCTCGAGATTTTCGATAATTTTTATCTTTTTTCTCTCATTCTGGAATTTTATGAAGATTATGCATAAACCTAACAACGGTGCTATGACAACTCTTTCGACTATCATTTATTATTGCCCCAAACATGAAAATAGCCAAGTTTTCGTATGAATTTCATTTTTTTCTAAATCATTTTTGGCTCCCTGAAGTTTCCATCCCCACTTCTGAGAAATAGTTTGTGAAAGAGCGTGAAAGCTACAAAGGTTCGAATTTTCAGCAAACACAAAAATTGCTGGACAATTTTATCGGGTGTTCAGTAAATTTCAAATCATTTAGAGATTTATTGAAATTTATCATCTTCTTAGTTTTTCAGAGATTTTTTATTATGCTAATCGTTTTCTATATTCTTCCCTTTCGATTTGCGAAAATCATAGATCCAAACAGGCGCATTTTTTTTTATTTATTCATACTAAAATTAATCAGGTTCCATCTTTTTGTTTGAGAGTCATGGATTTTCGGAATTTCAATTTTTTATTTATTCGGAACTGGAATTTCGAACATTTCTGGTTAGATCTATGATGATAGTCTACATTTCAGGCGAAGAACACCAAATTCGCTGTTGATTTTTTGATGAAATGGGCTGCTTGGGAGTGGATGCAGCCATCGAATTTCAATGGAGCAGATAACGGAGTGCTGCATGCACATCTGATGAAGACATTGATATCTGAAGCCAGAGAGGAATTCGAGAATTGCAATGCTATTTGGCACAAGGCGACAGATTATGATAGCTACATGGCATTCTTTCTCTGCATCAGGATTTACTTGGGTATGCGATATATTTCACCATTCAGTGAATTCGAACAAAAGATTTATTTTCGATTATAGTTTGCTCATGCGATTTTTTGCTTCATAGTTCTCTACTTTGAAAATTTAAAGAAAAAAAGATTAATAAATTGTTTTAATCTACCAATTAATTGTTCCAGAAATTCAGGTGCCAAACGACTATGGCCCGACCAAGTTCGAATTTACAAGCGTGCTCATGGTTGGGTGAGAGACAGATTTATTACTAGCGACAAATGGTCTGAACGCGATTTTATGATTCATGGTATGTCGTATTCATCACTACCAAAACTCAAAATTTAACAATATTTTCAAAGGTTGGAAAGCTCAAAACATTGGCGACAATGGATGGGAGAGTCCATTCACGGTATTATTAGTGTTTTTTTTTTCCTTTTTTTTTCAAAAGAAAAATATCAGGCAATACTGGAGCCATCGCGTTGCGGTGCGAGTTTGGACGGTTGGAATTATCGGGAAGAGAAGCGAGTGTCGGTCGAAGCAATCAGGTGCGGATCTTTGAGGTTTTTGCCCCCTGGGGTTCCCTTGCTTCGCTGCCTTCTGCCTAATGCTCCCCTGCCTTCCTTTCTTCATTCATTCGTTCAGTCTTCTGCCTTCAGCCATTTCCCTATCAGTCGATGTTTGTCTATGTCATTTTCTCTTCACATTCTCCTTCTTTGCGCGACTTTTCTCGTTCTTATTCCTACTCCACTAATCGCTGATTGTTAGCTGGAATATTTTCAGACAGCTCTTGGCAGCATTCGAGAATCACACAGGCAACGCTTTTCCCCTCAAATCCAGGATTATTCCTTTCCTACAGTTACCCGATGTTGGCCTCTGTTACCCGAACTGCGATGAGAAAATTTAAAGTTGACAAACTATTAAGCATCTTTTAGTTTATATTTCATTTTTCGTTTTTTTCCTATATTATTTACGATAGATATCGATTACTTTATTCGCTATTACCTAGATCTTCACTCTTTGGTCGGATTGGGGTTAAAATGACGTCAAAATCATCAGGTTTATCGAGTTCCCCTTTCTGCTCAGTTTCAACCAATTCTTATTCATCCTTTCAACAGGCATATCGCACCTTTCCTCCCCTTCTTCCAATTTGCCTGTGACTGTCCTTGAGCCCTTCTCTCCAATTCAACCGACTTCTCTTTCCTTCCTTCTTACCTTTCAATCTTCCAATTCCATTTCCATCTTCCTTTATTGTGTCTATTCTTCCCTTTTCTCCTACTTCCATTCTACAGGCTTATTACAGGTTCGAGTAAATTAAACAAATCTATCTAGTTAGGAGATTGCTTACAGCTTTGCAGGCTGCATTGTGGTTTCCCTTTCCATTTCTCCGAATCTCCCTCTTCCCTATTTGACTCATAGAGTCATTCAGTCACTTACCTCTATATGCCCTTATGCAAACAGTCCTCTCTTCAATTTCTTCGATTCCTTTCATTTCCTTTCCATTCCTAGTTATGGTTTCCCCTCTTTCTTTCTCTCATAATTTGACCAGCTTTTTCTCTTCAATAATTTCCCTCCTCCCTCATCTTTCACGAGGTCCTTAAAGTGAGGAGTCAGCGTCGTGAGAATATGAAAGGAATGAAATGAAGCAGTGAATCAGTTGAGTGCGCGGTCCTTCGACTTTTTCTCATTCACATAACCGTTGACTCTTTCACTCGCCACTCGCTCGCTGATTGCATAGTTGCATTCTCTACATATGATCCCTTTTTCCTCTCAATTTGTATGTTTTTCTTAACAGCATTGTTTTCAATTAAGGTACACCAAAACTTATGTTTCACTTCCAAAGCTTCGTCATTTTACGATTCAATCATTTTTTTTTGCTCTTGAATTCTCAAGTTTTATTCTTCCCTATGCGCTGAATAGAAATGGTGAATTCGTAGAATGCATTTTATGGTTTCCTCAAAGTCGCTCAAACCTGCTAACTTTAAGTTTTGAATCTCTTTTCGAAATTTCAAGTATAATCACTAGTTTTGTGGGACAATAATAAATAAATAATTGACTTGTATGTGTGAATGGTCTGACAAGGGAAGCATTTGACCTTGGTTCGGCTTTTTGAATGGGAGCAAGTGGAGCTTACCAAATCGACGTCGCTGATTACAAATATGCAAATATTTTCTGCGAACAGACTACTTGATTTCTCGAAAAAGTGGCATAATTTTGCAAAAGGGAAGCTCGTGGAGGAAATTAGTTTAAAGCATATCCATTGCGCCACATTAATCTTCGCGAACTCATCGCTTTTCTTTTTCGTTACTCTGCGATAAGGCGAGCGAATTGAAAATAGAGAAGCGAAGAGAGCGGATTTGAGGGAAAAGCGATGAATTCACAAAGGCCAATGTAGCGAAACGGCGCAGTGGACACGCTTTTAGCCATTTTTCTTTACGAGATCCCTTTTTGCAAAATTATGCCACTTTTTCGAGAAATCAAGTAGTCTGTTCGCAGAAAATGTTAGCATATTTGTAATCAGCGACGTCGATTTGGTAAGCTCCACTTACTCCCATTCAAAAAGCTGAGTCCGAGGTCAAATGCGCTTCCCTCGTGTGAGGTAGGTGATGGTCGATAAAGTGACTGCATTGTTGTAGATGGTGCGGCGCAATAAATGTGCGTCGTCTGCGTTCCTCGTTCCTCGTTCAGTTGTTTATTTTCTCATTTTTGCCCTTCGACGGTCTTTTTGTGTCACTTGCGCTTTGCGTGCCCGAGGGAGTCTTTTTGCCTGCCACAGTTTCAGTCGTCAGTCCGGTCTGTGTCCTGTGTCTGTCTGTGTGATATTTTGAAAACGACGGAAGGCAACGCGGCAGCGGCAGCTTGTAGGACATCAAGTGGAGGAGGGAGGGATATGTGAGGATAGAGAATATCGAGAGATGAAGCAGATGGAGATATACAGGGAGATCTCAAGATGAATAGCACATGCACATCCCCTGCCTCATTCCTCGTCGTGTTGTATGCATTATGTACTCACTCTTCTTGTAAAAAGCCGCTTTTTCTTCTCGTCTTTCAGCATTCTCAATGGATTCATGAATCACATGATTTTTTCTCTTTTTATTTTCCTCTAATAATAAACTACATATCGATCGATTGTTAATGTTCCGCTTGGCATCTTCGTTTTCTTCTTCTTCTTTCCAGGAAATAGTAGCATTTTTACTGTTTGAATTTGGTCTGGTTGCGTTCGAATTTGGTCTTATCTCTAAACCGATTTAATCAGTTGCATCATAGAGCCTTCTTTCTTCTGTCTCTGTCTAATGTCTCTAATCGAATCGGATAGTGTCAGTTATCTATTTAATCCTCTCTTTGCATTCAGCTTCCAGCAGGCAGTCGGTCTATGGCAGCTTCTGCCTTCCTTCTCTCTTTTCTCTCTCAATTGTCTTTCTTGTCTTGATTTGGGCACTCTATCTACTTCTCCAGCCTGAATGTCGTGTTTTCTTCCCTGCCTCTCCTTTTGTGTACAAACCCCTTGCGCGTATTGCGCAATGCTCTCGCTTTTCCTGTTGCTAATCTCTTATCATTTATCGCTTATTGTCAGCTCCCTTCCCTTTGCCGAGTTCTCAGTCATTTTCATCAGTGTTTCTTATCTCGTGCAGTCGTGTCTTCTCTTCCTCTTCTTCCCATTTTCCCTTCCAATTCAAATTCATGCTATTCTCGAATCATGCCGTTTGTCAATTGTTGAATTTTCCCATTCTAGGTTAGGTTTCCTCATGACCTTCTTTCTTCTCACTCAATGCATAATGTGTGCTGGTGTTGATTCCGTATCGAGTGTTCTTCTCTGACTGCCATTAGCCTTGCCCTTGTAACTCTGAGATTCATTTAGCTAATTGTGTTTGATCATGTACATATCAGCAGCTAATTTGCCCCTTACCTCATCACCTTCATTCCCATTTGCTTCATTCGATTCATTCGCTGCTTCCGATTCTGTCGAATCTTCTTCAATCGGAACATCTCTTCATTTTTATCTGGCAAGCGGCATCTCACATCCCAACAAAGACTGTAAACATATTGACTAAAGAAAAACAACCAACCATTTGCCAGAGGCTAAAACTATCAGATAAATCAACTTGCGATTTAATCGCCCAAAAATTCACGCGTTTTGCTATGAATAGAACAAAAACTAAAGATTTTATGGCTTTTATTTTATTTCCATTTTTACGATTGTGACCGGTTTTGCAAAATGCGCGCGCGCGTAAAGCGTCACAATTTTATAGTTAGACACATAGTAAAAATGCAGCCTTGAGCGTGAATTAACAGCGAGGTAAGATGTGTGGTAATCTGCGAATTAGCAAAGAAAACTCATTTGCGATTAGCGAATTAGGGGCGTAGGTACATAAATTGCCCGAGTCATCAGAATCAGTTGAATATATGCTTTGGTGAGGGGAGGGGAGGAAAGGACTTGGGACTGCCACTTTCCCTAGCATTCCCATTCCTTTTCCAGACCTTCGTCTATGACACAATTTGTGGTGTGTTTGTCTTCTCGATTCGTCTCGATTTCTTTGATATGAGCCCGGTTTGTGTCGCTCTTCCTTTCAATTCCTTCTATGGATGTGCGATTGGAGATGGAACGATAGACCGAGACGTAGAGAGGCATAGACAGACAGAGAGACAGAGATGGCTGCAGATCCTCCAGATCTCCTCCGTCCATATTGAATCATTCAGCTTCTCTCCTTCCTCTCCCGCTGCTTCTCTTTTTGCATCGCTTCATTATCCTCCCTTGTTTTTTCTTCTCTGCATTCATCGTCAATCCCCTGTCTTATGCCTGTCTTCACCTTCTTCCTTCCTTTCTCTGCAGCAGTTTTCGTTTTTCTGTTTTTGCTTTCCATCCATCGGTCAATTCGTCTGTTGTCTGTGCAGTGCCTCTGTCCCGATTTCATCTCCACTCACTTCTTAATTCTCAGTTTTACTCGTTTCACCTTCAGATCCTCCTTTATCCTCTTAATGGAGAGAACTGTGGGGGATATTCGCTGTCTCAGTTTCAGTTCAGCTCCAACCAACCAGTTGTCTTTTCATCTGTCCAACCATTCTTCTCTTCTTCTTCTTCTTCTTTACCTTTCGTCATTATTCCGTCTTCTTCTTCTGTGTTCATTCTAATTAGCCTCTGACCAGTATCCATATTCAGGAAGCAGGGATGTCAACAGCCACAGCCATGCGCGATTCCCTTATCGACAAGGGACTGATTGTTATTCCTCGACCTCATTACAATAACATGCAATTTGTGGCAACTCGAGGAAGACAGGGATTTTATCGAGTGAGTGTTTTTAGCGATTTTAGATGAATTTATATTGTTCTCTACTTTCTTTTATTTTAGAAATTGTTGCGCAATCTCTATGCCTCATTTGTTATACATTATTTTATTTCTGTTAAATTGGTTGCCAATCCTTTTTCATGATGTTTGCTAAATATTTCGACAATTTTCTCATATCTGCGCGCGCTCTTTATCTATTTAATTAACGTGTAGCGACATCTCAATTATATGAATCTTGAAAATCAATTCACGCCATTGAAAATTGCAGAATGGAAGAAAGTTTTTTTTTCGAAAAAAAAAATAGGCATTCTTTGAGTGCGAAATTAGTGTAGTGATCCAAGTACCGTAGGATAATAAGCAACGAAAATCATATGAGTATTCAGAACATCGTGATAAATGAAAATCTATAGCATTTAACGAAATATCCGCATAATATGCATAATTAGGAAATATTTATAGATTTTGTCTTAAGATTACGATATTTCTGAATATGCTATGCTCATTACGCGAATTATCTTGAACTAATCTAATGTGTATACGATTTGTTTGTGCGCTTTATAATCAGGATTGTTCGAAACTCCGACTCCGAGCTGCTCAAAAATTGATGCCGATTCCAATTTCGGGTCTGGAGAAATTTGAATTCCGACTCCGATTCGGATTTCGAATTTTTTTTTTTTTAAATCTGAACTCCGAACAATCCTGCTTGTAACTCTCGGAATTAGTATCAAAAGTTCATGCCAACTTGATATGCTGATATTTGATTATTCTGCCACCATAAAACTGCGAATGCAAAGATGAAAAAATCTTAATAGGCCTCCTAATTATTTGATAGCTGATAAAAATACGTAGTTTATAACTTCTTAAGGGAATCAGATAATTTCGGAATTCGGGATTACGTTTTTGAATCGAACTTTCAATCAGTAACGATTAAACTAGAGATATTTATTTCAAACACCATAGAGTCCAAAGATTTCAATGTATACTAACTTTGTATTATTTTTCATTCGATGTAATTTTCTTCTCTATTTAGCCATGAATTATAGAAAAGTCAAGTCATTGAAAAGGTGCCAGTTTGAAGTCATTTTGTGAATTGCAACAATTAGCTTTGACTGTATAGAGTGCCCTCAAGCCTAAGCATTCCCATTCATGCGCATGTCACTCAATTATTCAGTTGTAAATTATAAATGTCAATGTTTGCTTCAGACGATTCGAGAAAATGGCGCACAATATGGAGTGAATATCAGGCCGCAAGGTGCGAGACGACCTCAGCTTAATGCTAATCTATTTGTAAGGTTAGTAAAAGTGCATTAAGAAAATATATATGCATCTCAATATATAACTGTAGCTAATATTCATTACACACCACGTTTGATTAGATAAAAACTGATCCATGTTACAGTCAATTTGAAAAGAGGAGTAATAATGTCAGTTTAGGCCTGACACATTGAGGGAAGAAGATGAAGAAAGCATAAGCACAAGCAGTGGCACTGCAACAGGCGGCAGTCTGGGGAGTGCACAGCAGACACAAACTGTGAAACGGACCAGTCCTGGCATCTCTAGCAGTCATAATCAGGTACACGCACTCTTCAAATAGCTCCATTTATGTAGCGCGATATAAACATGCACTTTCACTAATGCAAAATTAAAAGAAAAAACTTTTAGGGTTTGTGGAAGGCGTAAAGCTTATTATCGCACACATACACAGACGAAAATACGCTTCCCGTGCAAAACGGATTAACTGCGCCTGTTTCCGTTTCTGCAGATAACAATTGAACTTTGTCATTCCATTGTCAAATGTTTCTGTGAAATTGCCAGGATTAACAATATTACGAAGTAAAATGATACGAATTCGAGCGTTTGAAACCTGACAATAATCCGCTACTTTATCTGCGTAAAAATCCCATAATCGCTTCTACTTTATAGTAGCGAAAATTTCATAGAGAATTATCGTATGAAAACTGGAAATTACAAAACTCGAAATGTTTGAATAAACATAACATACAAATTTGAAGGAAAAAAAACATTTCGACGCGTATCGCGACGAAATGGTGAATACTGTAAATTCTTTCCGCACTTATAATTCGAAAAGTGAATTAGAAAGAGAAAATGACTATATCCGCATTTTTTCGAAATTTCATTCGAAAAGTAGACAATCTTCACTGATGGAGAGAAATAACATGATCCAATAAACGAAAAAAACTAACAAACAAAATAATAATTGGATTTTATTTTTATTTTCAGCCTTCCTCGACCTACTCGCTCAATTCAGCTGTATCATCTGCAAGCTCTTCCCCCAATTCCATCAATTATTCCAATCCTTCCTCGAGGCGCTAAACTTACTTCCCCTCAGTCTCCCGTCTTCCTCATCGTCAAAGTTGTCAATCAATACGGATGTCTTTTCTAATCGATATATCGATTGCTTCTAACATATTTGCCTTCCTAACTTGGTCACACACACATGTTCCTTTCCACCTCATCTTCGTTTATCAGATTACTGTAGTAATTCGCTGTACGATATGCTTGTTATATTGCTTTATCATTACCATATCTAATCTGTTCACTTCTAATCAATTATGATTCTGCTTGTTTGTAACACACACTATTCATTCTGTATCAAAATAGGAATTTATGCGAAGATCCTCTTCAGAATCGAATTGGATCATTCAATTTGAATAGTGCTGACTATGAATCGATCGGATTGATAGTGCGTGTTTGATTGCGTCATTGATTCAGTTCTTGTGCAAGCCGAATGTCTGAATTGTCAGCTGCTGGTTCTGTTCGTCCATTCGTTCGAAAATAAATCATATTTATTGCATCACTGTGTAAACACCCGATATTTATTCTTCTTCAAATTCAAACATTCAGCAAAAAATCGCACAACTTTGGGAGTGCAAATGCAATTTACCACGAATTGACAAAAGTATGTATGAATAGTACTTGGATAAAGCAGTGAATCGAATGTTTGGCCCATGATATGTTTTGATATTAGGAAAAATTCACAAATTGATGATACATGGAAATAATTTAGAAAGGAATTTTAAGTACATCCTAAGAAGGGTGAAGGCAAGGTTTGAAAAGAGGAACTGGAAGTTTGATGCTGAAAATGAGGACAAGGAGTTTGGAAAGCAGAATAGTGATCGAGTTGGTTTGTAACAGAATAGTTCTGACCAGATGAATGGCCCTTCAACATTTTGGAAGGGCAAGAATACACGTAACGCAATCAGACAAATTAGACATTAGACACATGAAATAAGCTCAATCGAAGCCTATTATTCGAGCAAATATCAAAGACCTTAGAGAGAAGAGAATGCGTTGAGAAAATGTAAATAAATAAGGCTTACTGATGTTTCAATTTCGAGCGAGGGAAACTTGATACATGAAACATAAAAAAAGCACCAGAAAGTTACTAGAAAATAAATATTGAGAATGAATCAGTGGCTAAAAAGAAATCATAATTTTACTAAAAATATCACACATTTTGAATTTGGCAAATAACTGTAGATCGAGTAAAATGTTTTTGTTCCGAATAACTCAAAGTTGTGCTGTATCACAGGAGACTTTCAGCAGCAGCATTCAGATTCCATTCGTGCCTTGTCAGGGCATTCCTGGCCGCAGTCTCATCTCTCGCCACCCCGATTGTCTGCAGATATTCCATTTTCAATCTGCGCAGGGCTTCTTCAGTATTCCCTTTTGTCTCCCTCATCATCACATCACAACGAGCTCGACTGAAATTATAATTTTATCAAAAAATATGATAGAATTGGGTTTTGGAAGCCACTTTAAAAATCCGCTAATTAGAAATTTCGTTTTTATGCTTTATATTTGCAGCGAAATTGAAATAAGCCCAAAATCAATAAAAGTATATCTTCTAAATTTAACGATAATATTTACGACAGCACTCATCCTTCCGAACTCGTATTTTTCTATCATTTTTTGCTCATTTTTAATGTCCAAAATGGTAATAAGCGAGGTTTTATCGATAATTTAGCACGAAAGCCCACGCAACTGCTGTAAACTTGGAGCAATAAAATTGATATAACATTTTACGTAGTAGGCTATTTACCTGAGAATTAAATGGAAAACTATTGATTTTCTATAGGGCATGGAAAAAAGTTTCACATAAAGATAGTCTCATGAAGGGACGCAATGATAATATGAACAAAGAAACTATTTACATAGTTTTTGGATTTTATATCACAATCCATACAAATGGTAAGCTTCATAAAGTTTAGATCAGTTTTAAAATTTAGGACTTCAAATCTAATTGTACGCGAATTAATTTTGGCGTGAATACTTTTGTGAGCATTTCAATACTTATTCATGGAGAAAAATAACTTACTCAACGAACGAAGCTTCCTTGTAGAGGATTTCCATTTCTTCTGCCCTAGTGATTCCACTGCTCGTTGAAGGATTCTGAAAAGAAGAATGATCTTTTCATTAAAATCAGTTCCTGAATAATATGACGTGTATTGCTTTCATTTATGAAATGCTATTTTTGATTTGTCGTTGATCAACTCTATTCGAGAATAATGCCATTATGTAGAGAAGTAAGCTCAGTAAACAGTGCCAGTCTCTTTTCCTTATCTCCGCTATTCGAATTGCCTATCAAGCTCAATTTTATTTTTTTCCAGCTGCTGTTCCGTTTCAAATGATCTTCCTCGTGTCAAGCGCAAAGCGATTAAAAGAGACGATGAAAAAAGTTGAAAAACAGGCGATTTTATTTGCAAATTGACTGAGACAAAGGGCAAAACCATAAATTGCTGCAGAATTTTAAATTAAAAATACCTGAGAAGAGAGTGAGACAGAAGCGGGCATAGTAGCCGGAATTGAATTGACGGTCATTTCTCCTGTCAGAGAAGGATAAACTGAAGGCGCTGCCATGGTTGCTATTCCACCTCCATTCCAATAGCTCGTGGGCACGTTGTAGCCTGAAAATGGAATAATGATTTTTTTTGCTAATATCAACGATAGATAACTTTTCTGAAGAACAAAATTACTTTAGCTTATTTTTGAATCCTAAATTTGACAAGAGCAGAGCTTAAAATTTTTGACACGGGTGTGATACTGAAACGGAAGTGTCTGACACGAGTGGCACTGCAGTGTCAACTGCCTTTTTGAGCAAATTAAGCATTTTCTTGATAATTCAATTTGTAGTCATTAAATATACATTTGAGCTAAAATTTTGTCAAAAAATCATTTTCAAAAATGACAAATTTTATTTTCTGACACAGATGCGACACCGACGCTCCAGAGTGTCAGCGTCGAAAATTTTAAGCCCTGGATAAGAGAATGAAAATGATTGTGTGTTAAACTAATTTTGCCCATTCCTTAACAAGAGTATGTACATTTTTGTTGTAGAAAATGAAATCTCTTACCTCCATAAGGATTGTAGGTATGTGACGACCATGCAGACACTCCTCCCATTCCCCCGTACTGCCAGGCAGCTCCGTACAGAGCCGTTGTGCCGCAAGTGGATCGGTTCGAGTTTGCCAGCGCGAAAATGGGCACTTGAGTGGGTGTCGTGCGGGCTGAAAGGTCCATTTGGGGCTGAGACTGGGCTGTGCGCGTGAACGAGTCAATCATATTCGTGATCTGCAAAAAAAAAAGCTCTATTGAGTTATTCGAGTGGCTTAGTCAAGTTTGAAGACAAAATCTCAAATTCTTGTCTGATCTATCAATTTATCGCGGTTAAATCTGGATGAAATTTGGCAAGAAAAAATTTAGAAGGGAGCAAGTTGTGTAATCTTTTAGCATTTCCATCGGATTAGGTTGTCATTCTTTTGTGAAGATTAGTTTTGAGATTGTCGGAAACAGCAACGAAAATAAAATTTCCCTTCCAAAGTTTCGAAAACGGAACGGAAATTTTCATACAAAACTGCAGATTACTCTAACTAAGCGGACGAAGCAACCATAAAATAATCATGATTTTGCAATCTATGTTAATGTCAATCTGTTTCTGATTCTCTTACATCTTCATCAGTCAGATTCGACTGTCTCTTCGCGGCATCTCCTGCCGATGAGCCCGTCTGATGAATGGGCGTGGGAACGAGCACAGAGGACATCGATAAGGCCACAGGGGGAGGGGCGGCTGCTGATTGGAAATTGGGTGTGGCTCTCTGAAATTAGATTAGATATCTCAGGAATTCACAGGCAACTCCCTTGTTTATAGCTTGTGTATAATTTTGAAAAGAAATTAGAATTGATAGCGCTCGGAGTTAGGCTTCAAAAAGTGAAATTTTTTCAAGGGGTTCTTGGTTCGAAAAATATTCGTCAAATTAAAAAAAAAAAATGAAATAGACTTACATGCTTAACTTCGACAACCTGAGCTGCAGTTATTGTTGGAGTTTTGATGGCTGGTTGCTGAACTGATGGTTGTGTAGGTGCAGCAGAATTGCCATTTGATGAAGACGCCGAAGCAGACGTGGATGGATTGGAGCCCAGTAGAAGAGCAGAAGGAGGGGGCAGCAGAGAACTGATTTCCTTCTCGATCATGCTCTTCCTGTAATAAGAATAGTCATCGTGTTCATAGTTGCGCATAAAATTTAGAGTTGAATTTAATCTCCACTAAGATATTCCGATTCTAGTTTTCAATCGAACGTTTTAAATAAGCGCTAAGCCGATAATGAAACTATACCTGTCGATTACAGAGACAGCTGGAGGTGGAGGGAATGAAGAAATTGGTTTGCTGTTGGAAGATGGAGAAGGACGGGGCACTGAAGAAATGGAAGTGGTTGCAGGGGGCTGGGTTGCTGACTGAAGACGAGGAAGAGCCACTTTCTGGGGCTGAATCAGGGCTGCTGCCGGCTGGTTTGGTTGCTGAGGCTTAGGACCCGTAGAATTTGAGGTCGCGGTTGAAGGCATAGAAGCAGGAACTGGAACAGAGACAGGCGCGGGTGTGGGTGTGGGTGTGGGAGTGGGAGTGAGAGTGGGAGTGGGCATGGGAATCGAGGGCTGAGATTGGGGCTGGATGGTTCGAATTGTTGGTTGCTGCTGCTTTTGCTGAATCTGGTTGATTACCGCTTGTTGAACTGGATTGTGACGGTAGGGGGCTGCCGATGAAGACGTAGAAGACGCAGCGGGTGGCACTTGGGCAATGGGCAATTTGACTGGCTGCAGAGCGGGAGCTGGAGTCGGTACGAGACAGGCAGTGGAGAGAGCTGATGTAGACGCACTCGAGGCCTACAAATGAGTACACTACATCGTCTATTGAGAAAAATAAAAGTTTTTTTTTTGTTTTTACTTTCAATCTATTTTAAAACAAACAAGTTCTAACAGTAAATTTAAGAATTTTGGATTTTTAGAATTGAAAATTATTACAATGAAATAGCAAAAATGATACGTTGATAGAATAAAATGCCTATTCTACCGACACTAAGTAATTTTTCTGCACAGTCAAAGTTCCAAACGCAGGCATAGAAAATATAGAGGAGAAATAATACGCTCTTCCTCTTTTATTCGATGAGAAAGAGGAACACAATGCAAAGAAAGAAGTGACTAACCACGTTATTTTTGACTTTTAATTAACAAGAGTTTGTGCCGACAAACGGAAAATAGAAGACCAACTTGTTGCGGAGTCCTGTTGATCAAGAATGGATCAGAGGAGGAACCATGCAGAGCTGCCGCATTTGCTGGCGTCTGTCCTCCTGCAGCGAGTCTGCCCTTCATCTCGTTCAGCAGTGGATTATCCTTTGGCAGTTGGGAAAAGCGAACAGGTTGCTGAAAGAGGTAAACAATGAAATAGGTAGCCTAGTTGGTTTTATTTCTGTCAGACTTTGCTGTGACTATATCCTCTTTGAAAAATTTAAGAATAATAATCATGAAAGACCATTATTTTTATTTTAAAAAATCATAGAAAACTCCTCTCTAAAAATTAAATTTGTTGAGTTGTACGATACTTTCTTCTAAACTTATTGCAATAGTATACAAGAAAAGATGTAGCATAAATTATTGCCCAACTAATAAATTAATTCTGACTGACCTGTGGAATGTATGAATGAGAGGGCATGTTCTGCTGATTTTGCTGCTGCATTTGATGCTGTTGAGGTTGACTTGCAACAGCAACGGAAGCAGTTCTGGTTGGAGGAGGAGGGAGGGCAGGGACTGTGTGGTTGTGCGAGAGGAAGGAGGAGGGAGACTGACGGGAAGAGGAAGAAGACACAGCTGAAAGGTAAATAAATGAACAAAATGAAGAAAGTGAAGCGAAATTGAATGAAATCCAGCATAATCGATCCTCCTTCACGTTGCTTACCTTCAGTCGTTCGATTCAGATTCGGGTTCCTTCTGTCAACAGAATTCGAATTCGCTGCAAAGCCATTCGATGTTGAGACATTGTCTGGAAGAAAATGGAAATAAACTTTGTAAATAAACATCTCCTACCGAATTTTGGAAGCTCGATTTTGCTGGGCGAAAAGCAGTCCTTCTGCGCTGCTTCGAATGGATCCTCGTAGTCGATTGGCTTGATGAACAAACTCGAGCCTCCTAAAAAAATTATCATTCCTGGGAAAATATTAGAATTGCATGAATCTATTTTCAGGGAAATTTCACATAGACGAAAATTGAATTAGTCTTTCATAAGAATAGAATTAAAGAAACTTCCAAAATTTACTTCATAAAACTAATTATCGCCAACTGAAATATTACCTCTTGCACTAGAAGTCGATGGTTGTGCACTTCCATTTCGAGAAGTGATATCGTGAACAGTTGGAACGAGCATTGCCCCGTTTGATCTAAAATAAATAAAATATTTTTCCAAGAAAAATAAGAAGAAAAAAACTTACAATGTAAGAGGTTGTCCGAGCACGGGATTCTTAAGGTAGACATCGTTGATTTTTCCTGGATCGCCCCATGTCTGTCCTGTTCGAGCATCCCCATGACCAGCATGAATGAATGACCCTAAAGGGATTAATTTGAAGGAAAAAAAAAACGATAACGAGGAGGAGTTTTACATTTGGTAAAAAGGGTGTATATCGTTGCGCACCAAAAGTAACTGATGCATTCGAAAATAGAAGTGGCATCTTACCCTACTAACCTCCTACCCTTACCCCTTACCCTAAACTCATAGCATAAATTGAGTAAATAGTCCATGACGGCTGCGAGCACTTTTTTTTTCCACGAGTGAGCACTTTGTTACCAAAGATTTGCAATGAGCACATTGTTACCAAGAGTGAGCACTTTGTTACCACAAGTGAGCACTTTGTTACCACAAGTGAGCACTTTGTTACCACAAGTGAGCACTTTGTTCCCAAAGCAGAAATAGTGTAGGATAAGAAGAAAAAAGGGGAGAAATAGCGTTTGGTAACAAAGTGCTCACTCGTGGGAACAAAATGCTCGCAGCCGTCCATGACACCTATGAAATTCAAACAGCCTGGGTAGATATGGTAGTGCAATTTTCATAAGTCAGGTTATACCTTGTTGACTAGTTTTATGATTCTTGCATAATAGATTGCCAAAAATCGTTACTGAAAGTGTCAATACTTTAGCTATAGCAAAATATGAGTTTGGTGTGCAAAGACATACTTCTGCTACTATAAAAGTTTTGGTGCGCAACGATACACTCTGGTGCAGAAAGACTATCTCGCAAAAATAGACAAGGACTTTGAAAAACAGGACAAAAATTCTTCCACATATTCTTAGGAATGATAAATAAGCGTCACTCTTTAGTAATTTTTAGACAATAAACGTTTGATTCAATTTAAAAATGTATAAAGTGATGAGTTTAGCAAACAACTTTCGATAATAGACCAAAGTGATACATTAGGGTAATGTAAAGCACATGTCCGTTACCTTGTGGCATGCCTGCTGGAAATCCTTTTGATATTTCTCATTAAGAAAGTCTTTTCTTATTGGAAGGTTTAGTCAGTTCAGAGAGGAATAATTTGGATAGTTCTGCTGGTTTTAAAGGGAAATAATATTGTTGCAAAGAGTTACACAACAAACTTTCTAAATTGCCGACCACTGAACTAATCGAGCTTTCTATGAAGCCGAAAATTTCAATTTTCACTAAAAATGTCTTACCTTTGACAGGAAGTGAAATCCTACTGTTGTTTTGCGAAGTCATGTAATTTGGAGGGATCCCGACAGGCGGCAGAGTAGGACGAAGAGGCGAGGCAGAGACCGAAGAGATCTGAGGGGAGGGAGCAGAAATGGCTGATTTGGAATGGACGTAAACGCAGCTGCGAGGGAACGTTCCAAATTGACGAGTTCTCTCACTCTGGCCGTACCACATCACTCCTCTGAAAATAGGTTATTTTTCCCATATTTTGAAAGCTGGTTTCTTGAAAAAATTCGAGCCTGTCGATCACACAATTGGAGTCTTCAAACGCCTTTTCAACTTTGCAACACTTCTTCATTTTTAAATGAGTAAACTTTCCAAAATAGTTATCAATCAAGTAGATGAAATTTCAGTGAAGGCCCGAAAATTATAACAGAAGAAATTGCGCGTTTAAAACTTTGAAGGTGTTGGCTTAACGCCAAAAAAAAACAAAAGTAATTCATAAAGGATGACCAAAATAAAATATAAATCAACTTACGTATTCTCGATGACGATAACCCGTTCCCCGACCGACAATTTCAATGGCTTATCTCCAACGCTCGGCGCAATTTCTCGTACTTCAGCAATGTTGAATTCTGCCTGAACTTTCCAAAATTAGCAAAACACAAATCGCCAATGAATCAGAGCAGAAAAACGCGAGACAACAAGCGACTGACCTCTTTGAGAAAATTCTTGAGCCTGGTGAAAGGGGGTCTCAAATTGGGCTCAAGTTTCCAGCAGAGCAAACAGAGGTCGTATATTTGCTGGCTGCAATGGGCCGGTTTCTCCAGCCGTTCGCCCGCGTCCAGTCGTTTCAATACCTGCATAAACACAATAATAAAGCTGTATTTCTTTCCTGAATGGAATTAGGGAAAGTCGTCCACTTGTTAGTGAATGAATCAATGCATCAGAGGACTCACATCGATAGCTCTGCACCCGATCCAGGGCTCTTCTCCCAGACTGAATATCTCCCACATCGTCACGCCTGAAAGGAGGAGTCAGATGAAAAATTGTAAAAATGCAGAGAAAAATCCTCCTCATCTTAAAAGAGCTAAACTTAAAAAAGTAATGTTGAAAAAACGTAAGAAACTCTCAGAAAAGTCCTTCTATTAGTCAAGCTCAAAATGACTTCTTACCAAATGCCCACACATCCGACGCGTGCGAGAATTTACGCTGCTTCAACGATTCTGGAGGACACCTGCAAAGAGTAAACTAAAGGAGTCAGAGAAAAAATCTCACCAACTGAAAGGCACTTTCTTCTGAGGGCCCATAATATACATTTGTTCGTTTTCCTTCAGATTCCTCATCAAACCGAAATCGCAGACCTTGCAAACCTGAAAGGAGGATACTCAAAAGAAACTGATAAATAAATAGCGAACCTTTTCGCCTTTGCTCAAAAGAATATTTCTAGCAGCGACGTCCCGGTGCACACATCTTTTTGACTCTGCAAAACATAATTTTGGTTAGATTTGAGGATAAAGAATGAATGATTACCGAGATAAGTAAGTGCCTTGACAATCTGTGTGCAGTAGTCGAGCAGAGTCGACACGAGAGGAACGGGTTTGTCTGAGTCTCTCAATCGATCCAGAATAGAACCGCCTTCACACAATTCAAATACCTGAAAGATAGTATATTGGAAATTCAAAGTAACTCCTATGAAGAGTAATCTTATGCCAGATCATATGATTAGAATCAGATACGAAAAAAATTATAAGACTTGAAAAATGAGATTTTTTCCAACAAATTATCCTTTCTTACAAAATATTTAAAAAATTTTAACTGACCATCATCGTGGGATTCTGGACGATTCCATACATGCAGATGAGATTTGGATGCTGCAGCTTCAGCAAATGACTAGCCTCTGTCTGCACTTCTTCCAGCATCACTGACGACAAGTCGCGCATTATCTTCACTGCCACATCCAGTCTAAAAGAATATTCAATTGGAAGGTTTTCAATAAATTACCTTTTGCCATCAGAACGCGTCCAAATTCCCCTCCTTACGACCGCGAATGTGCCCTCTCCAATTATGTCCATCAAATGGATCTGAAAAACCGAATAACCTTCATCATCCTTCATTTCAACAATGTATTCTTTCGTTTTTCAAAGATCATTATCTCAAACAAGATAATATCCTTTCTTCGCAAATAATGAATGAATGGGTTGAAATGTCCTCAAATGAATGGTTGGTGGGTTTTTTCCTCGTCCGAAACCAGTCACGAATAGGTTAATAATAAGCTTAGAATTAGGAGTAAAAAATGAAGAGGACAAGAGGAAAGTGAAAAGTGAATGGAAAGGGGATGTACCTGAGTGGAGTCGATGAAGTATTTCCTATCAAATCCCTCGACATGGAGGGAGTCATCCTTCCTGACAAAGACAGACTGTCCTTGTCCGTCATGGCCATTCCCATTCGTGTTCGCCTGTATCTCTGCCGCTGCAGCTCGCAATCGAGTGATCGCATCGTCACTCAGACCAATAGCCTCAAATAATCCATACTATTTTGATTTCTGTCATCATTCATAAAATATCCACATTCAATTTCCCTCGTTCATTTGTCATTTCAGTTTTTTTTTTTAAATAACTACATAGCTTTCTTTAACAGCATTATTTTTTTACGATTTTACATTAATGACATAAATAAATCGCAAAAGATTGCATTGCAGTGCGTTCTCTGTCTACTTTTTGCCCGTTACATCAAACTGCTTGAAGCGTTGCAAAAATCGATAATTGAGGGAGAGTGTGACAATGCATTATACTGTCCATCAAACTAGCAGTAATAAAAGAAAAAAAAACATGAAAAAGGAATATGTAAGATAAAAGCAACAGACCTGTAAATCTTTGGATTTAGCGTAATAGAAGTGCTCGAGACGTCTAATATTCAACTGGAAGATGATGAGTTGGAGCTGTTGGTTGCTGAGGCCGACCCCCTTGCAGGCGGTCACCAAAGACGATTCCACGTGCGCACCGGAATCTGCAGGATTGCCAGAAGCCATCGATTGGAATGCAAATGGAAATGGGACTGCAGGGCTGGCGCAGGCAAAAGGCGAAAGGGCTGCAGCTGCACACACACACGCTCAGACGGACACGGTCACTGAAATACATAAACTATGAGAGGGGGAGACGAGAAATGCCGCGCGCGATCTGTCTTTACTATCACGTAAAAAACACGTCAGAAAGTCAATCAACAACGAATTTCGCAAGAATCAATCAAAGAGCAGAAAGACGAGAAAACAGAATGGAGGATGGAAGAGCAGAGGAAAAGCAGCTAGGCAAAGGTCACAGAAAGTCATTCAATACTGCACTGAATGCAATGAGAATTCGATTCGCCAGGCTGCAGAAAGGAAGGAAAAGAAAAAAGAGCACGCGGGACGCATGGATGAACGAGAGAGTGGGGGAATGGAGAGGACGAAAAGAAAGAGAGGAACGAAAAGAAGAGAAAGAGAAGAAACGATCCCCATTTTCATTGGCAAAGTGTGGACGAAAAAAGAAAGCCAAGGAGAGGGAAGTTGCCGACGGCATGATTCCAGTTTGGAAGGGAGAAGGGGAAATTGAGAAGGGGAAGAGAAGCAGACAGAATGGATAAGAAAAATAGACAGATGGAGAGGGAAGAGAGGAAAAGAACTGGAAGATGTGAGGAAAGGGATGATGAAGACGCGAGGAGAATGAAAGGATGAACGGATGTGGATGGATGTGTGCAAAGTGAGATGTAGAAAACGGATGAAGGGGATGGAGAATGGAGGACAAGCATGCAGAAATGCAGAACGGATTGCGAATTACAACAACACCGTCTATAGTGATTGCATTAGTCGATATATAGCAAAACAGCGAGACAAGAAATAAGAACAAATGAATGCATTCATTCTCACGAATATATCATACAAAGATGACTACAAAACGAATATTCGACATATTCGACGCGCTTGAAAAGATGCAATTCTATTTCAAAGAATTTCTGATATCAGAAGAGGCACAAACTAAACTCAACTTTTCTGAAGACAATGTTCTTTAACGTCTCAAAATATTTTCTAAATGCCTAGAACAGAAAGGCACGACGTAAAGAAGAAAAACAAAATGACAGATTATCAGCGATAGGACTAGGGTGATAAATCTGCTTACGGGAAACTGTATAAATCGATGTGCTCGAAGAGAGTGGAGAAATGATAAGGAAAAGCAGAATGGAGGAATAGGAAGGAAAGAGAAGATAGGGTGAAGGGGACGATAACTCGCATGAATCATTGCGATTCGTTCGGAATGGAAAAGGGGCTCCGGTACTGTTTCATGACTCCCTCTTCCTCTTTCAGAAACGTAAACAAACACAAAATGTACGAGAATTGTGAGACTGAGTAACGAGAAGTTGCATGCATCGAGATTCGCGATTATTAGTTAGGTTAGCAAATGGTTGCATCACCGATAGATGCCAATTCGAGATAGGGAGCATGTGTCTCTGGCATTATTCGCAATAAATAATGGCAGGAAAAGGATGAAGAAAAATTAATGGACGGGCAAAAAAATCTGGAAAAAATAAAAATTGAAGAAAGTAATCGATGAAAAAAATCAGTAATGACCAGGAGAGTGCACAAATCGATGTTGAGATTTTTCTTATACAAAAATCAAAGTGGAGAACAAATTTGAAATTAGAAAAATACAGAACGGGGAAAAATGAAAGAAAAAATTTCATCAAGCATATTATCGAAAAAGGCTTTTTTGCACGATCTGGAGATAGTACTCGTGTCTGACTTCACAAGATCTGATCAGGATGTCAAAAAACGAGTTGCCGGGAAAAAGATGACAAAAAATGTTTAAATCGAAAACGTTGACAAATGAACTGTTTCCCACTTGCTCGATTGCATGCATGCGTTTTACATTTTACATCCCGCGAAACGCTCGTTTTTGAATTTTGCGTGATTTTGATTTTCGCTTTAATTTTAATTTTTCGATTTATTCCCGTAAAAATGTTTTCAGAAAAAATGTCGAACAAGACAGAAACAGCTGAAGAATCGAGGCACGAGGCCGAACTGCAGAAGGAACAGAAACAAGGCCAGACAGAGGACGCGAATGTGCAAACTGATGTGAGTTGGGGTGAAGTAGTTTTGAATCAGAAATGAGACGGGATGAAACTATTTGAATTTCGGTTCACGCAATAAATCCGTTTTTAAAATCAAAAATCACCGAAATTGAAATTCCATCTCATCTTTGATAAGAATTTCAGAAAATTGTTGAAAATGCAATTTTCATTATTCAGATCGAGATAGCGGTCCGAAGAGGCGACTCGTCAGAGACTCACAACTCGAATGAACAAGAAGCAGAACTGAGCTATCTGAAGGATGTCGCTATGGGAAAGGCAACTGAGCTCGAACAGTTCATCGAGGAGAACGATAAGGTCGATTTGAAGAAAATAATCATTTTTAGATAGGCGAAGGAAAACTTTTTCAGAATTTCAGATCAAATTTTCTTGTCAATATTAATAATTGACTGAAACAGGGCTGTACAGAAACAACTTGATCTTTTCAAAAACTGAAATTCCTGTAGTCTTTATCTAAAACATTCCCACTTTTCCAGAAAATGTCAAAAATCTTGATACTGCTTGTTCAGTTTAATATTTTCAGACTGTTTTCTTTCATTGTATCGATTGAACCGTTCTGCTTGATTTCACGCGTCATGTTTGCAGATTCGCCTCGACATCGACCACATTCGAGAGCAGACTGCGTTTGTCCGTGATTCCCGCACTGCTCTGCTCAATAGGGCTGCCGCTCACTTCGACCAACAGAACTCCACCTCTACAGTCTAGAGCCAGTCACTCAATCCAAGGCAGTTACTAAGTGACGACCTGACGACCCCTATAGTTAAAAGGGGAAGGGAGGCGAGAGTAGGACGAAATAGTCTGAGAAAAGAAAGGGGATGTCAGATTGTCAAGTAGCTGTTGCCTCAATTTCATTAGCCGCTCTTCGTTTTGCAAGTTTCATTCTGTGTACTTGTCTTTCATTTCAGTCATCATCTCATCGGGTATTCGTATTGTTCCTTTGCAATCCTTGTGAAATGGGCCTTGCCTTGTGAGAATGCATTTTCTTGAAGTATAAATGTCAAATGGAGTTTTCGTACTTTTTCCGATGAAATGGGTAAATTCCCATAACTATCACTTGATTTTTTTTTGTAGATTCAAATGATTTTCTGCATTTTCAGACTAATCAGTGCTAATTCTCTATCAGAATTTCGCAATGGAGTCTCGCCGCGTCGGTCTGAAGACGATCTCCTCTAATCGCCAAAACGTCGATCGCTCCGCGCACAAAATCGACGACCTCGTCAAACCTGTTGACGCACTTTTGGTGAGATTTTCTTCAAAATCATATGTCTTGTTAGAAAGTTTGGATAACTATTTTCTTCATCACTAACACCCTCTCTTCAATAGTGCCTAAGCAAAATAATGGTGTACAAACTGTCGAATATTTCAAAGAGGACTAAATCTTGGAAGTTATTAATTCCCATTATTTTCAGAAGAATGCCATCTCCTCGCCTGCTATCGATGCGAAATCCAAACAGGTTTTGATATTTTTATTTCAAAAGTTTATCTTGAAAATTTCAGCCTCCTGACTCGGTGGCTGTGAACAAGGAGAACGGCGAGCAGACCGCCCTGTCCAAGCCGATTTACAAGGATTCGGCCGCTCAGACAGTCGTCAGCATTGAGTACAATGCACCCATCAGCTACCATGGACAGGTTAGAAAATTTGTATTTAAAAAAAAAAATATCTGCGTAATGTCTTTTACATCACATAATGAAATCAGACTAGTCAGAAATGGAGATTTTCAAAGATAATCACTTTCACATTTCCTGAAAACAGTAGAAAGTGTCCAAAGGTCGACAAGAAATCTCCTCACGCTCCTGAGTGAAATTTTAAAGATGTATTTTCCTAGAGACTCATTCAGACATCTTATGAACACTAACTTTGTCAAGATCATATAAAAATGAAAAAAAACCGTCTTTTACGTGCTTTGATCCTTTTACACATGCTCTTATATCCTCAGAAACTTCGACACTAGAAATTAATGAGAAACATTCTGATGATAGAGATACAAAATATCCTATTCGTCTTTTCATTTCAATTTTTCACTTTATAGGACCTATTTGTGGAAGAGCCGACTGCTGCCTACTACAGAGCCCTCACGGAGAAGTTCGATCGCGAACTCGAGGCGCAGATCGACATTCGAATGAGCGTGAGTTTAGATCAATTAACGTTTCAAAGACTCTTGAAAGTAATCCAGTGCTAGATTATTTTTGTTAGTTTTTGATTCCATGAAGAAAATTTGTATCGTTTTCCTAAAAAAATCGGAAAACATTCAGCTGTGCCACGAAATGGCTGATGCGGAGGCGGAGCTGCGAGCGGAAGAAGAAGAGCTGCAGACGCTGAAAGAAGTGCTCGAGGAGATGAACTATGAAGATGAAGCAGGAGAGAAAGAGGACGAGTCGAAGTGAGACGAGCAGGGAGGCATGAATCTGCAGGCAGAAGAATCATTGTGAATTAGTTGGCTAAACTTTCTTCTTCCATACTTAAAACTTTGTATAAATTAATAGTATGAATTGTTCTTGTGACTCTTTCCCTAATTTTTTTCTTTTATTATTATTCACTAGCAAAACTCGCTAGACCCCTCTTCTGATATTTAATCAAGTTTTATCACGATACCAATATTACTGATACTCCTCAATGTAAACCACCTTTCATGTAGTTTTATTCTTTCTTGACAAAGATTCAAATCGGGTAAATTTATATGAAATTGAAAATAAATATTCCATTAGAAACAATATTGCATCATGCCAAATCGGGCATGACTTTGTGGCGTCTTGCTGATGGTTCGTCCATTATTTTTGAGGCGATCCGAACATTGTATATACTAGTGAGTACTTCATCGACTACGAAATAGAAAATCATTTGAGCATCCGCTATGCGAACTTCATATCTGAATAATTCAAAGTATTTAGTTTGAATGCATGAATGGTAATTATTACTTCGTGAGATCTTCAAAGGAATTTTTCGCTGCTACTAGTCCAAGTTATTCTTGGTTGTGAGTTTTGAAGAATGGAATCGATGATTAGTTTCCATTCAATTGTCGAATACTTATTCTCAACCACACCTAGAGAGCGAAAGTCCCTCCTACTCTGTGAAGTGAAAATTAAATATTATGAAAACCCATAGAAACTTCAGAATGTGCCAGAAACAAGCCAAGAAATTCGAAAAAAAAACAAAAAAAAACGTCCTTACAAAGCCGTTCTCCCTTTGAAATAGCCTTTGCTCTGTTCATTGCAAAGGCAGGCACGCTTTTCACTTGACGAAAATTCGCTCGCAAAAAGGGGTTTTCAGATCGTTGTCTTCAAAAATTCATATCTTTGGTTACACTGATCCGTTTTCATGCGGTTTTTTGCTATAAGCTTGATTAGTCCATCAAATTTTGAGAAAATATTTTTATAACTCGGCCTTTACACCGAGAATATCACTTGCGCCCTCTGCCTTTAAGGGTTAATGGCTGCCAGGTTCCGCCTTCGCACGACTTCTCTCTCTCCAGACAAAACTAAATCTCGCCAAGAGATATAACCGCTTTTGATTTTATTTCGACCTGTATCGTCAAGTTCCGACATCGTTCATGCCTTCAAAAAGCCTTTTTTTTCGAAAAAACCGACGACGCCATTAATTTCGTCCGTTATTAATTACCCTAGTTAGTGTCTTGGTTTCATGAAATTATCAACTAATTAACGGAATAATTAACGATAATTGAAACGGCGGAAAATTGTGCGTTCTTTCACTTTTGAAAGAGGGACACTTGGCTTCTAGCTAAAAATGCGAAATTCTTACCAATTTTAACAAAGAATTGATTAAAAAGAGTGTTGAAGCAAGCCTTTATCATTTTCCTTGTTTTACCTATCGTTTTATGTCTTCACTTTCTTCACTGCCTTCGAAAGAATAGTTCCAAACTCTATATTTTTGCCTTTGTTTAAATTCAATCGTTATTGCATGAAATTGCTATTGATTATTTTGGATTAAATCATAATGTGCAGAGATTACTTGTTGGGTGTTCTCATATTTTCTTTCCATGTATATGCTTATAAGTAATCATCATCATCGTTTTCTAAAGATATTCCTTTATACTTTGTAGTAAATTCGGAAGATTTTGATAATATCGGAAATTTAGGCGATTCGTAAATGACGAGACCTATCTTTTCTCACACCATTTCTCTCTACTTTTTTTTCTTCCCTATCTCTAACTATAAGCTTCGTCATTTACGAATTGCCGAAAATTTGCATTAAAATTTTATATTATTACTCACTCATGACAACGTTATTTATCATTTAGTATCATAGCAATACTTATTGATCTACCAAATACTTGCAGATGTCAGCGAAGTCAGGAAAAGTGACAACCACCATTGGAATCGATTTGGGCACTACATTCTCGTGTGTGGCCATCGTGAATGGGGTGAATAACGACTCAGAGCCTGTTGCCAACAATTTCGGCAACAAAATTACTCCTTCTGTCATTGGCTATGATCCGAAAAATTCATCCATCCTCATTGGAGAGGCTGCAGTGAACTCTGGTCTGGATCCAACAAACGTCCTCTATGATTCAAAACGAATGATCGGCAGACAGGCGAATGACACCAGCATCGAGAAGGACAAGAAGTTGTGGCCATTCCGTGTGGAGAGCAAGGAGGTATTTACAACATCCATAGTTTGGAAGTATTCGTGAATAACATTAAAGTCTAAACTGATTTTCTAATAATATGATGAATGATAACGAACAATAATTTCATTTCAGGGAAAACCACATGTCAAATTAATGCATAACGGAAACGAAATACTCATTCCTCCTGAACAAATTTCATCTCAAGTTCTGAAAGAAATGAAAGCGATTGCTGAAGTGAGAAATTTCGTAGAAATAATATAATTTTACCTTGCATTATTTAGCGCTTTCTGAACATGGATGTGACCGGCGCAGTTATCACTGTGCCTGCTTATTTCGATAATCGACAAAGAACTGAAACGATGCGAGCAGCCGAGATTGCAGGGCTGAAGGTGCTCAGACTCATCAGTGAGCCCACTGCAGCTGCTATTGCATACATGAACAAAGACAAGGATGATCTCAATGGAAAGACTGTTATGATATTTGACTTGGGTGGAGGTAGGAATACTTATTTGACTGAATTACATAATTCTCTTTCGATGTTCAGTCTTAGGGAGAACAATTGTCAGAAACCCTTTGCGATCTACTCCCAGTATATATTTTTAAAAAGACCTTTTATCTCTAATCTGCCATTACCAAAAATCTCATCTATGTGAGATGGTATCATGCCATAATTCCGTTCTTGAGACTTATCTCCCAGTTTATTTTCGTATGATGAAAGTGCTCCCTAAGAATGTCGATATTTTCAAATTGAAATGATTGATCTTCACTTTTCTGATAAGCCCAAATTGAGATAGATCTATGTAATGAAAGGTCAATCAGATCGATATCATTATGATGGATAACTTCATCCGTCTCGAGCCTTTCACGTAGACTTAATGATAAAAAATATTCAACTATAGAAAATAAATTCTAATTCAGCTTAATCAATCTAATCCAGGCTAGCAATAGTTCAGTTATTTTTAGGAACATTCGATGTCTCAATTGTGAAGATCAATGACGGCATAAAAGTTATTGCCATTGATGGCCACAATCATATAGGTGCGTATTTTCTACTTAACGATAATAATTCTTTAAAAATATTTAGGAGGACAAGATTTCGATGAAATGATCATGGAATACTTCAAAAAGTACTATAAAGAAAGAACGAATCGCGACTTTCCTACAAATCGACCGAAACTCCTGAATCGACTGCGATTGAATTGCCGAGAGGCCAAACACATCCTGTCTAATCGTGATCAGCCCGCCCCTATCACTGTACTAACTTAGATATTTGTTTGGTGAAACTTTAGGAATTCAGGTTGAAGTGAATGAGGACGAGGACTTCACTTGTCAATTGACGAAAGAAAAACTGAACGAGATGCTTGAGCCGATGCTGCGCGGCACACTCGACATTGTGGATAGGGCAATTCAGCAGGCCAAACTGACAACTAGCAAAATCGACTTGGTGGTGAGATTATGGTAATCAAACTAATAAATATTTAAAGAAAATTTTTAGCTGCTGATCGGAGGATCAACCAGAATTCCGAAAATGCAGGAATTACTAGCTGGAAAATTCGGACAAGACAAATTGCGTCATCGAATCAACCCGGACGAAGCAGTAGCCATCGGAGCGGCCCTTTTGGCTCATAGTCCTGATGAATATTCAAGCAACATTGGAGACAATGTCAACATTCCGAATAGAATGGTAATAAAAATATTCACTACATCAAGCAGCACAAAACTGATAGATGTTCAATAATTTAGACAAAACTACACATCTCTGGCTCTCACAATTACACTAACGACCTTTCTGAAGTAACTGCATTGTCCATAGGCATGGAAGTGCGAGGAGGCCGCATGCTCACAATTATTCCCAGAGGAACACGATATCCATGCGAAGTAAGTTTATGAAGGTCTAAGATAATGAATCTCACAATTCATAATCATAATACTAGTTTCAAATATTTTAATGGTTGTTTTTTCAAACTAATCCATTTCTAATTAAGTCCCATTTTGAGACGAAACATATGGAAAAATTATTCAAACTTGAACAGTAAAAGTGGACAAAAAATTACACCAAATTCATTTAAGTGATACGTTCCATTTTATAAAATAGGAAGGAAACATGCGCATATTTCAGCTTGAAGAGAAAACTGTAACATCCTGTGACAATCAATCCTCTGTGCATTCTGGAATTTATGAAGGGGAACGAGCGAAAGTTGAAAATAATCGCAAATTCGGAGAGATTTCGCTTGAACTAGATAACAAGAATAGAAGAAAAGGATATAAATTGAAGGTTGGAAATCTATGATCTATTTATCGATATAATTTTCACAGGTTTTAAACATTGTTCCTAATTTTTAAATTCAGAATGTCTTCAAAATAGATATCAGCGGAATTTTGCATGTGACACAAGAAGAAGTCGAAACGGGAAACATCACGAATATCGAATTAAAATACGATGGAAAACCACAGGACGATCCTGACATTAGACGGATCGTTGAGGAAGCCAGAGAGCATGAACAAGAGGATGCAGAGTTCATCAAACTGCTCGACAAGAGGAAAGCATTCGAAGATGAAGTTTACAAGAAGAAATGGCACATTGAAGACAATGCTAGAGTAAATTAATACATTTTAAAATGAACGTATGTAAAATAATATAATTTCAGAACAAGACCGCATTAGACATTGTGAAAAGGTACCTCGACTGGTCTAACAAACTGCCCAATGATATCAAAGAATATGACAAAAAATTGGCTGAGTTTAATAAGGAAATTGCTCGATATTCGTAATTGTTCTGTGATCGAATTCAATGAAATTTGGATTTGGAATAATTACGGAATAGTGTAACACGAAAATTATGAAAAGCAATGATGACTGATAAAATTGTTAGGAAAAGGAAGCATTTAATCATTTTCACGTTTTGTCATTACGCCTTACACTATTCCGTCATAATACCATTTTCAAATTGGCAATTTAATATTTTTTACATCTTAATTTTATATATATTTTTTGCAATTTTTTTGATGTTATAATGTTTGAAAAATGTTAAGTCAATCTAAATAAATTTATCACAGGAAGACAGTTATTATTACAGATAAATGCTCATGTGATGAATCAGTAATGCACGATTTTCAAATCTGTATCTCACGCATATTCTCTCAAGTTAGTAATGCTTTGCTTTGTATTATTTTGCTTCTTTCGCAATGTTGTCTAAAGTTCTGCTCATTCAATCTAAGGAGATATGCCTAGAGAGCGCAAGTCCCACCCACTCTGTTGTGCGAACACGGTTAATAATCGCGTGACCTCTTCTGGGTGTAGATGTACACTATTGCTGTCCAATAAAGTTGGAGGCCAATTACAAAGTCTTTATTCCTTCATTGATCAAAGGACAGACAATAACCGAGCAGCCGTGCTTTGCCCGATCCGAAGAGAAGTGAAAATGTGATGCGGGGAAAAGATAGGAAAGAACTCGATCACACGGTAAAAGCCTGCAGTCAAAACATAGAAAGAATGCAGGCAAATCTGTTCAAGAAAATGCCGTCGAGTTTCACGGAAATTACACAAACCCGCGGTTAGGATCCCTCAAATAGTCGAAGATCAAATATCATTCGAAATTACCAAAATAGGGTAAAAAGGGTGCGTATTTTCGCACATCTGTGAAGTCAAAGTCAGGGAAGGCAATTTCGCTAAAACTTTCAAATATTTCTAGAAATTTTGTAACCAAATCCAATATTTATAGTAATTTCAATCCGTTAATGAATTTGAAAATATATACCAGAAATAGTTAATCAATATCGTGTAAACAGTTGTTGAACGTATTCAAAGCATAATATTGTTTGTCAGCAGCGTCAATGTTAGCGTATTTTTCATATTTTCTCGATGTTTCACTGAAATAATCATTGTATTTTCGTCCCAGTCGATCAGGGATGTTCGCGGTGCGGTGCGCGGAAATTTGTTGATCTTGCAGTGCGGTTTGCCATTTTACTGCACCGTCAACACCCCTGATAACCACTGCGCTAGACCACCTATTTTTTCAGGTTAGATAATAATGATTCTAAATGTAACACGACGATATACCTAGGAGTTTCAATTGAAATTATATGAGGAAATAATTAAATTATCAACTCTTATCGATAATGAGAATTGGGCAGTCATTCGATTGCATTTAATTCAATGTTTGAACACGAAGTATTGAAAATGCTGAGATATGTTATGGAACCAGCAAACCGTCTTTCGCTTTCGAAGCATCTGTGTTACACCAATCAATAAATATTCTCCAGCGTTTGCAATATCATTGTTAGGAGTTTCATAAGCTTTATAAATTCACAGTTTTGTTTCGACTATGCCATTTAGTAATTTCAGATAAGTTGTTTTGAGATAGACTCCCTGTAAGAGCCAAACAAAGATCCTTCAATCCGAATATGACCCATAAAATTTGATTTTTGCTTATTTTTTATTTGGCGTATCGAGCCCATGACTTTTATTAATATGCCCTTGAATATTCTCTTGACTCAAGAGCTTATTGGACTCAAATCAGTCGATGAATCAGATCTACTGACTTCCCATAAATTCTACAAAACCTCATATGATTCGTTGCGAACTCTGCGCCCCGCCCCTTTTCTGATGTTTTTTTTTTCTTTTTCTCACCGGCGACGTTGGGCGTACATTTGCGTCGACGAGAAGATAAGGCTACCTGTGAAGATAAGGCATTATAAAACCTCACAACTTTGCCTTGTTTCCCAGTCTCTCTCTCTCTCTCCATTTACTCCAAAATTTGTGCTCTAGTTTTTGGCTTTTTCCTAGATGAACCAAAACTGCCTTGCCTTTTGATTTTGAATGCTTCTTTCATTCGCTCCCCAGAGTCAATAGTAATTATTTCATAGGTTATAATGTTCTGCAAAGTTGTAGCCCTTGATCGCTTCTACAACCTTGTAGAACATCATTTTCCCCTAGAATTGATCTAGAGCTCAGAAAATGTGAATTTTCCCTTTGCATATCACATTACACTTTTGGCTTTATTGCACCCAAAAATGACGTTAAAAATATGAGATTTTCAGAAGAATGGCTGCTGGTTATGCTGCACCGATCGTCGAGCTCTATGGGGGTTCCAAAAACAACTACAAGTTGAGCCAAAAGGAATTGGAAAAGACTCTGGGAAGGGCTGATATCGCCGACAAGAAGGTGAGTCCTCTTTTCATTTGGATAACCAATTTATGCTTTCAGATCGCCCTTATCTCTATTGCTGGAGCCTTCAGGAAGGGCAAATCGTTCCTGCTCAATTTCCTTGTCACTTATTTGGAGCACCTCCAAAAAGGAGGGAAGGGGGAGTGGTTTGATGAGACCACCGTTCTGGATAAATTCAACTGGCGAGGGGGAGCTGATCGCGATACAAATGGGATCTTCATCTGGTCTGTTCCCTATATATTGGAAGATCAAAATGGCGAGGAGGTGAGTTTTTCTATGAAAAGGGGGAGCCAATCGCGACAGATTACAGTAGCCTTCCAAAAGATGTAGTGACCCAAAAATGGGTTCCGCCAAGAAATCGACTCTTTTTTTCGAGCTTTTTGATGTTCAATAAAGCTGTCGAGGGAATAAAGCTCTACAACTTTGTAGAATATCATAATTTGTAAAAATAAATAAATCATAAAGTCTATAGGAAAGCCTATTGTGCTGAACTACTATTGGGTTACGGTATACCTCAAGCAACGAAATTTCCAGGTCGTTGTCTTCCTAATGGACACCC